>CM051702.1:18763535-18963535 GCA_028022725.1 Lycodopsis pacificus | reverse complement strand
TATTCATGATACATAATTTGACAATCTCACACCCCAGCTGCACGGGCTAGTGGGTCATTTTTCTGTAACGTTTTATTTATTTAACACTCGACTGCCTGGGACGTGGCACGAGGCCAAGCTGAATACGATTTGCATGTTTTGACCGAAGAGATCATTCTGCGCCTTATTTTCATATTCACCGTGGATGAGATTTAAAAGAAACAAAAAAAAAAAAAAAAAGTTTCAGCCTTCTGAGGAGAATTTTAGCCAAAGTGCACACGGTGTTTACTTCCACTGCCGTCACAGTGGCTCAAATCCTAAAATATTTTGGGGCTATTTGCGGTACGTCTTTAAATTTTCATCTTGCAAGAAAACCTGGATGTTGTCGGCTAAAACTGCGATACATTCAAGTCTGTTTTTGTGGCGTGGTACTCCAGAAACATCTGCTCGTGTCACCTGGCTGTGTGTTCTGACTGCAGCTGCACAGTTGCCAGATTCTTTGTTTCCTTCTCGGGAGGCTTGCTCCTCTCTTCTGGCGTCAGCTGCCTCCTCGTCCTCGGGCGTCTTTTGACTTTCGGTTCGCTCCCTGACACACATCGGCACAGACATAATACTTGTTAACACAAAAAGATGCACATCAGAGCTCGGAAAATAAACAAAGCAGAGCAGTTGGACTAAGAAAAATAAAGACGTTGAGTGTGTGTGTGTGTAGTTATGTGCTTGGCTATAATCCATCACACCAGCTGTCACATACCTGTACCCTCCGCTTCAAAAAAAAATATCTTTACAAATGTGAGCCTTGCATATCAGTGATCTGTGTGCCAGCAGAGTGCAGACTAAAGCCTTATCCACATTACTCCAGTTTTACTCCAGTTTTCCTACGTTTACACTGAGCAGCCACACCACGCCAGAGTTTTGGAGCGCCCTAAACGGAGGAACCTGAAAACTCCGCCGAGGTTGGAGCTATTTGAGACCTCCGGGGTTTTGGTTGAGTGTAGACGTGTATACGGATGTACGCCGACGCGATCCATGTGCTCGCTACTGGATTGGTTATTACCAGCCATGACGTCTCCGTCCCTGATTCGTCACACTCACTATCACGTGACCCGTACCCGGAAGAAAACAAACAGCCGGGCGACCAGCAGCAATTAATTTCAACATGGATAACGATTGGCATGCCTTGCTTGCTGTGTTGTCTGTACTAGCAGCTATTGTGGAGTTAAATGCGTCATTTTACAATGCTGCTACTGCCTACAGGCGGAGGAGGCGAGCTGTTCTTCGAGCGATGAGCGACAATTCCCGAGTCCAGAGACGCTGATAGCGCCGGTTTTGTACACGCTGTATTACCTGTTGCGTACTAGCAGCTGTTGTGCAGTAAAAAGTCTGCATTTATGTGGAGGAAGCAGATGTTATTCTAGCGATCAGCGAGCTGCTTGACCATCGGCGATCTGCTGATGCCCCTGTTTTTTCTGCTGGGTGACCCAGCTTATCCCCTGATGCCGTATCTCATGAAGGAATACCCCGATGGAGCTAACGTTACATTCATCAGCCCCACGGCAACAACAGACAACAACAACAGAGGAAGCGAGTGATTGACGTGTGTTGACCACATTTATGGACCATAATCGAGTAAACGTTTCCGTGTAAGTGTTGATTTTAAAGTAAAGTAAAGTAGGTTGGGGGGAGAGAGAGAGAGAGAGAGAGAGAGAGAGAGAGAGAGAGAGAGAGAGAGAGAGAGAGAGAGAGAGAGAGAGAGAGAGAGAGAGAGAGAGAGAGAGAGAGAGAGAGAGAGAGAGAGAGAGAGACACGCAGCTACGTCTGAAAAATAAAACTTCTAAAACTTTCCACGAACTGTGTCTGTTTGAGTTTATAGAGGAAGATCTTAAGTATCAAATACAACCTTTCATTATTAAAGACGAACGTACTTTATTACTCTGTCATATTTCTTTTTAACTAAGCAAGCAATCCACTTCCTGTTTACACCATCACGCGCATGCCCAGTGTACGTTAATGGTCACGTGCTGTCCGCCTTCTACGGCTGCGTGTGGATGCAGATCAACCTGATGAATAATGCTGAAAACTCCCGCGTGGACGGAGATCGGTTCTATTTGAGAACTCTGCATCCAACGACACACGGCCTAATGTGGATATGGCTTATATCGACTCAAATCCCCCCCCCCCCCCCCATCATGAATGTCTCAAAGACTCGTGAAATTGTGATTGAATTAAGTGCGCGTGAATGAGGATGGTGAGATGTGGCTCACCCTGTCGTCGGCTTGTCAAGGACGGGGGACGCTTCGCTGAGCCACTGCTCCCTCAAGTGCTTCCTCTGTGGGAGAATGTGAGGACAGAAAAAAGTCAAGTTCAGAACTAAAAGGTCGAGGCGGAGAGAATGTTTGGTGATTTTATCACTTGGATTTTCTCTGTTGTAGCTTGTTAGCTTATTAAGCTAACTTTAGCGCCACACTTTAATTAAAGTGTCAAGCTGGCTAGCTTGACAACCGTTAGCGTACCGACAGGGTCCGTCAGAAAGAGCTGCTACCGTCACCGTGACAATGACATACCGACCGAGAGACACTCATGCAGACATTTCAGTGTTGAATTGAGACGGGCGGTGCATTCCTTATGCTTTTATAGTGGGTTAATGAGTGGGACAGGACATGATAAACGTCTATGTAAGCGCTGACAACGTGTATAATATTAGGATTGTGGGGAAAACGGGGACAATTTGTCAAAGTGTTTGGTAAATGCAACGCTATCTTGGGTAACCCTGATAGCAAGACCACCCTCCATGTGTTTTGGATAGAGAGCATCACGCTCACTACACTCTGCTTCAGCATGTGGAGAAAACCCCAAAAGCTTCATAACCAGCTGTGCCTGGATACGGAGGCTAAGCTGTGATTGGACGATCCCTGATAGCGTCAACTCTGTCAGAAACAGAAAAAAACAGAGACATAACCAAAACAAACGCTACTGCGCACAGAGCCTTGTGCCCGTGTTGACAATCATTCAGCGGATCAAGACACGCAGCTAGCCACCTGGCAGCGCTGCTCTGCCATTTTGGCTCCTCCGCAGACACACGAACGAAGCCCCGCAGGCGCTGCCGGTTTGGATCTTGCCGAGGATGAGCAAGGCCAGCAGACTGCTGTTGACTGTGAGAGTGAAAAGGTGTCACGACTCTGTGATCCAAAGCCCCCCCAGACGTCCCGCTCCTGGAGTCGAGATACGATCCGTCACTCATTGCCTGGTGTGACTGACAAACTGAAAACCCTGGCAAACCCTTTCAAACACTTGAAGCCCCCCCCCGAAACCCCCTTTCATTGATCAAACTCATGTATCCATGCATGGAGCCGATTCTCTTTAGGTGGGGCCAAACTAAATAAGACGGCGGTGGGCCTTCGCCACATCTTCTGCACACAAATGTGAATGTGAGTAAATCTGAGTCATAATGAGGTCATAATGAGCCCACCTAGAACATTAGAGCTAGGCGTCGGCTAATGATGAGCTCAGACATGACATGAGGGTGGGACACGCCAGTGGTCATTTTTTTAACATGAAGCAGCTGGAAAAGAGGGAAAACAATGAAAAACAAAATAGCTAGATCCCAGCCGACAGCATCTACAAGAAAATAGTTCATCATTATTTCAGGAATACTTAGATGTGAGGATTGATAACAATCTTCTTATCAAACTCTATTTAAGGTGGTTTTTTACATCGTTCGGAGGACCAAGTGGGAAAGAATTTGGTTCCTCGAAAAAACTTAATCACCTTTTCCTGGGCCGTCTTCAACCACTCCTCCTCCGTCTCCCTCGTCAGCCTCTCCTCTTCTTCCTGCCTCAGACGCCGCTCCTGGTGACAGAAGAAGTTAAATCCTCAAAGAGGGAACGTGAAGAAAAAAAAGTCCAGGAGGGAATTGGTCGACAAAGAGAGGGGCGATAAGTAGGCAGTGCAACCAGAGGGAAGACTCTGGCATCCTACGAGTTGGTTATGAATTGAGACAGTGACACCACTGTGAAAGAAGAGCTGATAAAGCAGGATGGCATGATTCAGTTTTACAGTGTCTTTGTACAGATACTCAATCCCAACTCGCCTCGCTTTCCTGCCGCAGCTATCACAGAAAGTGTCAGAACTATTGGCAGCAACAGATAGTCTACGCTGCCTTTGGCTTTACATTGCTTGGAAGTCGTTTACATAATCTAACGCACACCAAAAAAAGACAATTTACTTATTTAATTTTCTAGGAATGTTAGCGCTACTTACCCCGCACTTATATTGAGTCCTCCTGTAAGTTATCTCTCAACAGCAAAGAAAACTTGAGTTATTCCAACAACAAAAGAGCAGCTTAACGAGAAGTTAGGCAACTGCTGTTTCTTCTACTAACAACAGACAGAACTTGATCCAAGAACACTGTGCTTATGGTGGTGGGTTACACCCGCTTTTTGATATAATTCTTTAGTAACACCCCTTTGCAGTCCTGGTCCCTGAAGACAAGGACTTCTTCTGTACGAAAGCAGAGAGAGTAAGAGAGAGAGAGAGGGGGGATATTTTTAGGAGATGTGGCCGGCAGATTAAAGCGGGGAGATGCAGCTGGCGGAGCGCTGAGATGCCGGAAGAAATAGTTCAGCGACGCGGCACATTGTGCGGATGCCGGCTCCGTATCCGCGCCTTTAACGTAAGCCTTAAACTCCGGGGCCCACTCCGGGGGCCCTCTCGCTGGTGAAGTGGGTCACTGGACGGATTTTTTACGTCGGGCAGGCGGGCTCCACTCGGGCCCTCCAACCTTTCACTTCACAGATCAGAGATTATTGGCCGGAAAGTTAAACCGGTGGAAATGGTCTCTGCCCGCTGACTTCGGGCAGCGCGGATCAAGCGGGACCGTTCCACTGAAGTGACATGAGACAACGACGGCGCGGTGAGATTGTTTTTGACACGAGGTGAAAGTCCAAGTTGGTTTAAGGCAGACTGGAATGGGCAGTAAAAGGGCAAAAGTAAAGACAAAGTGAAAGAGTGACATTCTCACCGCTATGGCTTGCAGCCTTTGTTGGTACTTCTCTGCCTCGTCCATGCCGGGCCTTAGAAGAAATGAAATAAAAATATCAAGTTAAGTAGACACGAGGAAGCAATACAACACAATCAAAATACACCAAACGGGGAAACTTGGACTGGTAAAAATCAGTACTTTAAAGAGTTATCAAATGAGGTATTAATGATACAGTATGTGTTCCACACCGTTAGTGTTTGTTTAACATTACGCTTTAATTAAACTATGAGCAGCCCAACAGCTGCATGTTTGTGAGAGACAAATAGAAATCCAATTCAATAGTTGAGGGGGGGGGGGGGGGGTTATTCTATATCTTTAGCCTTGCTAGGGGTGTGGCTCGAGGGATGGCAGTGTCCGTCTGTTGTGTTGGTTGGTCCAGACAGAAATATCTCAACAACTATTGGATGGATTATGATGGAATGTTTTCATCAACATTCATGGCCCCCAGAGGATGAGTTCTAAAGACTTAGATGACCACCATGAGATTGAAACGTATGGTTTAGAGAACTGTTGGATGGACTGCTCTGAAATCTGGTTCAGACATTCATGTCTGGCTTTAGATGATTTGTAGTAGCTCTGGTGATCGAGGTTATGTTTTCAGTTTGTCCGTTTGATGACAGGATTGTGGAAAAACTACCGGCCTGATTTTAATGGAACTTGGTCAACGGGTGTAGCGTGGACCAAGGAAAACCCTGTTCCAGTTTGAAAGCGTATCCGCATCACACGGGGGGGGGGGGTTTCAGAAATAACTACAGGCCTGTTTTTTATGAAACATGGTGGAAGGATGGTGCATTGGCAAAGGAAGAACTCATTCAATTTGGAGAGGATCCAGATCTCAGGGCAGATACTAGTGGTGTCACGGATCACGGATCCCTCACGGTTCGGATCACTCGTGAACCGCGGCTCAATCGAGTATTTTTTTTTTTTTTTTTACAGTGTAATCATCATAGTGTGTAAAGTTCTACTGTTGCTGTTCCTTTTCAAGTAACAAGTCCCCGAATATCAATGCAGAGTGTCAGTGAACAGATATAAAGCAGGAGTGTTCACGTGAACGGAGCAGGTCAGAAGCATTTAACGGTGAAGTCATGGCGAGCGGAGGAACATGAGAAGCCGCGGCGTCATTTAAGTCGCACGTTTGGGAGCATTTTGTCTTTCCTGTAACGTATAATGACGGATGAGGGTGGTGGACAAAGCGTTACGGTATGTAGGCGTTATTTAAAGAGAGACACACGACAACGGCAAAACATCGGCATGTCCACACACATGAAGAGCCACCATCCCGTCTGTCAGCGACGGGGACACTCCGGTGTAGAAAACAAAGGATTTCTAAATCTGGTTAAAATGCTTGAGCCACGCTACGAAGTCCACTCACGCACCCACTTCAGTGTGAAGCTGTTCCAGGCGTCTATGAGAAGGAAAAGACTGCAGAGACTGCTTTCACCACGGCGGAGTGATTGTTAGTCCGGCGCTGTAGACACGCCCCCTCTGTGAGCGTCACACACACACACACACACCTGGTTCAGGTGCTGACAGAAGCATCAGAGTGAAGCTAGACAGGCCCAATAATATTCCAGTCACCACAGAAAGGTCGACCCTCTCCCCAGACAATGGAGATATTCTCATCTTTTTGAAAAGAATGTCACAGTAATGGTAAACATTAATGTGTATTTGAATGGCATAACCTGACAGGAAGTAAACACAGACCCAAGTTGTTGCCGAGCAGTTCAGTTCAGTGTAAACAGTGGAAGCTAGCTCACTGGCTGTTTCTTTCTTTCAGTATTGATCAAAGGACGAGGATATCAGAATTGAGTAATCTTGAATGTTTTATTTTTATTTATTTATTTCATTTTGTTTCAAATTGGACATCTTCAATATTTTTGTTTTCATGTAAGACTATAGCCCAAAGTTCTTTGCTTTAAGTGTTCTTGAAGTTCTTTAATTAATAAATGGAAAGCAAAGTTATATTTGTCTCCTCCCCTTTTCTTTGTTGATCCGAAAAATGATCCGAACCGTGACTCCTGAACCGTGATCCGAACCGAACCGTGAGGTTTGTGATCCGTCACACCCCTAGCAGATACACAAATTATTTTTCACTTTCGTTGACATTGTGAGACATTTGGCCTTGGCACAGGTCTGCGCTCTCCTTCTAGTTGGTTTGCTCATCTGTCTGTCAGCAGGATTGTGGGAAAATTGCTGGCTCGATTTTTATGAAGTTGGGTGGAAGGGTGTAGCATGGGCCAATTTTTTAAAACAAATCAAATATGTTTTCAATACACGTGTGTGTATGTGGGATTGACTCAAAATAAACTACAGTGCCGATGTTACTGGTAATGAAGAAAGATGTTCCAACATGTGGCTCTTTGTGGAGTCAAGCTCTATAGCACAGAGGAATAAACTATAGTGGCCTCTGGCTACACAAACAATACATTCTTTTGACAATATGAAAAATATAGAACACCATCAGCTTGATCCTTTCAGAGTGTTCACACGATGAAGATGTGCTGATTCGCCGGTAGGCCTTCCACAATAATGAGGAGGCAAACTCAAAGAATTATTGACTGATGGATGAGCATTCCGTGAAACAAAAAAGGAGGCGGGATAGAGAGACTCCACTGCACTACATAGATATTGATCACTTCACACCCCGACTCACAGATTGGATATCTGAACCCTTGCCAAGAACCGGGCTCACGCCGTCTCAGTTTAGCCGGGCGGAGTGGGAGAGAGGCAGCTGGAGATAGATATAGCTCACATTCCTCACACATCTAGCTTGCACTCTGAACTCCCTTCACGCGGCCCAGGCAGTAAAAGTGTACTCGAGTGTCTTCATACCTGTGGCCTTGGGATTGGAGAAACAAAAAGGAAAAAGAGAAACAAGTAAAAGAGGGAAGACCGAAAATCATATTCGACGCCGAACAAATCAATTTTTTAACCAAGTTGTTATCTATTCAATTGTATTTTCTCCAGAGACATTCGGATACGCATGGAAGCTTAATATAAAAGTAATGTTCTGTGGTTCATAATCCTGCAACAGACTTCAGACTTCCTGCATACACATTACATCAAAGCCTGTCAATGCAAAGCCCCATCTCTTTGAAGTCAGCAGGCTTAAAAACCCAGTGAGATGTATAATAATTCACCAGTAATGACTGTTTTGTTAGTTCTCCAGAGATAAGGGAGATGAGTCAACGACTAGAGAGCGCAAACTTCAGATCTACATTTCGGGCCTGCAAAAATGAGATGTTGGACTTCTGGTGTGTTCGGTAAAAGTCCTCGTGGGAGCTTCGGGCATGAGGACGGGACAATGTGGATTAGTTATCACTGTGACCTCTGTGGGAATAAGTACCACATCATGAGTGACTACATTACAATGCAAGGTCTACTTGTGACCCCGTGTCATATGTCAAAAGGTTCTCTGCACTGCGGTCATAAGGCGGTTAACAGCTGATCAGATCAGATGTCTTTTTACGCACAAGGAAATTTGTTTAGTGTATTGGTGCATTAACATAAGAGAAAATTAAATGGAAAAACAAAAGAACAAAAATCAAGAAACAAATATAGAATAGAAAAATATTACAATAAAAATATGAGAAATACTGTAAAAAAACAAAACATGTACAATACATCGGAAGAATGTGGAAATGTCCACAGTACTAAGTGTAAAGAATATGTAATGTACAGAAGATGTGCCTTAATGTAACGCTCATAGACAGATGTGACGGTGTTAATGTAACGTGTAGTGTCACTGCTCAGCGCCAACAAACAAAAAAGTGCTTAATAGGCTGGAAACCAACTTTAGGTTGCCCAAACTGAAAAAAAAAAAAAAACGGTTACCATTTTAAGTCACCTTATGTTCGGAGTAATTAAGATACAATGCAATGCTTCGCAGTATCATTTTCCATCAAAGATGCCAGGATACTTCGCCTCCCGGGACCCAACGATCAATCGATGAAGCATTTGCTGCATTCATCGATCACGAAACTAAACTTAAACCAACGCCAAGTGGCTCTCATTGCACTGAACGATTTATTTCTTTAGGCTGGCCCAGGTACAGTCATCTCACACTGTCCTTGCCCCGTTCTTATGGCATCCCATGGTGCAACAGCACCCACTTTAGAAATCACGTTCTAGCCCGATTATATTGTACATTTATACAACATTCTATGTCGTATTTATGACTGGTTTATTGTTCATATTGTACATATCAAAGCTAATTTAATTCGTACGGTTAATCTCCATATTGGCACATTTTTTCAGTCTGTATTCACCGTTCAGTGTCATTCATTGATGTTTATACACATCTCTATGCACTTTGCTGCCGTTTGCTTTTTCCAGTTAGTTGCTAAGCTGCATTTTGTTGTCTCAGTGCAATGACAATAAAATTAAAATCCCACAAATCCCTCCAAAATCTGGAGGAAAGCCTTCCCCAGGAGAGCGCGGGCTGTTACAGCAGCAGATGAATACTTAGTTTGGGAATTACACGTTCAACAATTCAGAGTCAAAGCAGAGCCGGAGTTACAGCAGTAACAGTCGTGACAGTACGGCAGTTAGTGTTAGTCCCACCGAGAGAACTTCGTCACGGATACACAGGCAGAGATCAAAGGAAAACGCAAAGATCAAGACACATTAGATCCGTGGCACACAACGACATCCGGAGTCCCACAGGTGGGAGGCGTGCCGGGATTTTGGCGACATGTAAAGGAGGATTAATGAGGAGCTGCGACTGTTCGTGAAGGAGGAGCACCGCCGGGAGTTGAATATGAGGAAAAGAAGCTCAATCGAGATGCACAAAGTCACAGAAAACCCCCGGGGATGGGATGGGGGGGGGGGGGGGGGGGGGGGTTGGTAGAGGACTGCTATCTCCTCATGACAGCGGCCCTCAGCACGTGCATGCACACAGGCATTCACGCAGCGAGAGAGCATATGGATACGATACTGTGTATGTGTGGCCTGGAGGTTAATAACATCAGATACGGGTCACGTTTTAGTTGGCAGTGTTTCACAGACATCTATTCTCATGGTAGCCCCGTGGAAACAGGCTCATACGATGGACGTTAATCTTTTGAGACCTTGCGTATCATCTCCTCCGGACACGGCGAGACGGTCAGACGACCCGATGGCCGAACGGCCTCGATGGCAAGGAGGGGCGGCGACTAACGGTGCTAAGAAGAAGCGGTCTGGAGCATGAAAACGGAGGAAGGCAAAACAGATGTGGATTGAATCCCGTGGAGGCTTGTGACCCAGGAGAAAACCCCCACCGTCATGACACCAGAGCAGAACGTCTCTCCTTGTGTCACGCACATTCAGAGCCGCGGCCGGTCTATGGGTGACGTCATGGAGACTACGGCCATATTTGATTCCGTCTATGACTATAACCAATGCGATCTGGGCCTGTTAAATTACCCTAGAAATTCATTTCCAAGTCAGAGTTGATGGACAGTTAAAAAGTAATTGAAATTATGTCAAATATCAGTCTAAAGTGGCGCCCTGGAATTTTCATAAAAGCTATTGCATCCACACATTATGCAGACAATGCTTCTCTTCTGCTTCAAAGGAGCTGAAGGACACGCACCTGATTTACATTTTATAAATTAGCAAAGGAGAGAATGTCCGTGTCTCTTTCATGAAGACAATCCGCTAAACCACGGGCTTCAAAAAGAATTCCCCTCTGCGTTAAAAAACATGCAGAAATCCTTCAGCTTCCAAGGCTGCCGTCTCTACCTCTCCTGGGTTTGATCTTTTCACACACTTTTCTATATCGAGATAAATGGAGGCTGCTTGCCTGTATCAAGTGAAATGTTTACTAAGGCTTCTGATGCGCACAGTTAAAAAGTGCACATCGAGCCGAAGAACATAACAGTGAGAGTGCTGCAACAAGCAGATCGGTAAGAAAGAGGCATTCTGTGCCAGGAGAAGCACAGATTTCAAAGTCTGTATTACTTACAGGAGGGGCGGCATCGCATCTCCTCCAACCTTATCTTCTCCCAGGGGGTTCAAAATGGCCTTTTACAGCCGTCACTTCCTCTTAACGCACGACTCACTGTTCAGGTCTGGCGAGGAGCGACAAGAGTGGGTGTGAAGTGTTGGAGCATCGGTGGTACACAAGAGCCGAGGCGATGTCTGCTTCTGGTTTTAAAAGTACAGCTACAACAGAAGTATCTGCTCTCTCTCTCCAGAAGTGGAACTGTAGTATGATGAGAATAACAATCTTCAGAGTGGCAAGATCCCGAAGAAACGTCAGTTAGGAGGCAGAAATTAATTTCAATCTGTTTCAACACATTGAAAAGCAAAAACTGAACTTTTGTTCCGTTACTACTCGACAACACAAGCACAGATTCGTTGTCTGAGCCAAGCTAATGTTGACTGTGCCAAAAACATTGTGTGTAACATGTCTGTGTCATCTGCAACACCCCCACAATGCGATTGCTACGAGAATAGGTCACATTTGCATTAGCTCAGGTTTACTGCAACACCGCAAACTTTTAAAAAACTTTTTGATCAAGCGATTTTCCCCTGAGAGTACTCGCCACTCTGAAAATGTTCAAAAACATGTGTGAAACTGAATCGTCTGGTGAGTACGTTCTTACGATTAAAATATTTTTAAAAAACAGTTAAATATGTGGTTTTGACTCGCCCACAATTTAAAAATCTGTTCAGATTTGAAAATCCTGTAGTGTGCACCAGGCATGAAGAGTTAAAAAAGCATCAAGGGTGCCGAATACGAGATTGGGAGCATTTCTGTCGCCTCTCGACACGGTCGCAGCTACCGGTGCTAACAGTGCAAACAACTGCAAAAGTGCTGACAGAGCAAATATCGTTTACGGTTCAGCCTTAATGACTATATGAGCGCAGTGCAGAGCGGCTAGTGAGCTCGGATTACAACACACAGACGGCGAGTTCATTCTCTGCTCAGGTACTTTACTCTACTATATTTTTACATATCAAACACAAGATCAACTCAAAGAAAAGTGTCACACAGGCAAAGGGCCTCGTTTGGTACCACAGTAATGCAGAGAATATTGTGTTTGGCACAATATTCTCGTTTTTATGGAGTGAGTAAGTGAGTTTCAGCATCATGTCCCCGGGGGAAGTCATTTGTCAGACGTCGGAGGAAACTGGGTGGCAGTAATTGACTGCATTCTAGCGAGGCCACATATCTTCTCCTCGTCATCCAGCGCGTTTGTGTGTCTGCATCTGTACATTTACATCATACTTCTTCCTCCTCATGCAGGTACTAGCGCTCCCTGTCTCGTCCCATGTGAACACACTCTTTATCTCATCCTCGGAGGTCCTCTACCGTCGGATAGGTTTATTTGTGTGAACGTGTCATCTCGCGGCGCAGATTGCGAGCCTTCCTTCAAAGGCCTGCGTGCGGCCCGATGTCAGTGTGACTTACTTCATCGTTGGCTCAAATCAGCATCAAAGCCGCCGGCAGACGGGGCCCGCTGCAGACGGCTGCTGCGTGCTCGGTCGCCTTCATTGGTCCGAGTGGCTCCGTCAAGCACTTGCTAATGAGAAAGAAGGGACGTGCTTCCCAGCAGAGTGAACGCCGCCCTGTGCAGCCTTCAGTGCCTTCTCCTCAAAGAACAGATCAGTGAAATGCAATGTTGCACACGATGTGCTGAGCACATTTCTCACTCTCTTGTTTTTAACTTGCTCCCCCGTGCACACTCACACTTTCTCCAAGCACTCCTGTGTACATGCTTCGACGCTCTCTCCCCGTTTTGCTAGAAAGAAATATGATGTGTTATTTACAACGTGTCTGAAAGTGGTCAGTACAGAGCAGCTGGGGAGCAGCTGTGGGATTGTTGAAGCTGGTGATCAGTACTTTTAATGGGCCAAATAATTGATGGATGGAAAACCAATGTATACATAATTTCCCACACAAACTAGTAATTAAGGAGTCACTGTACAGACGTAGTCACTGACTTTTTGTTTGTGGACTGCCGTTCTAAAGCCTCAAGTTTGCCGCCGCCGTCTTGGTTTTTGGCTGTCACTTTCTTGGTTTTTGGCCATTGCCATCTTGGTTTTTGGCCATTGCCACCTTGGTTTTTGGCCATTGCCATCTTGGTTTTTGGCCGTCGCCATCTTGGTTTTTGGCCGTCGCCATCTTGGTAATTGGCCGTCGCCATCTTGGTAATTGGCCGTCGCCATCTTGGTAATTGGCCGTCGCCATCTTGGTTTTTGGCCGTCGCCACCTTGGTTTTTGGCCGTCGCCACCTTGGTTTTTGGCCGTCGCCATCTTGGTAATTGGCCGTCGCCATCTTGGTAATTGGCCGTCGCCATCTTGGTTTTTGGCCGTCGCCATCTTGGTTTTTGGCCGTCGCCATCTTGGTTTTTGGCCGTCGCCATCTTGGTTTTTGGATGTCGCAATCTTGGTGTTTTGCATCCAGAAGTGACACGAAAGTGTGGCACTAAGTACAACAGATTGCTGAATAAGAATTTTTTTAGGCGACCATAATGTCACAATTAACTTTCATGGACTGAAACCACACTGTGAAATGGCTAAAGTTGTAAAAACATAATTCATTTTAAATTGTAAACCTAATTGTGTAAACAGTGTCACAGCTCATTTGTCAATCAGTTGTATTTGTCCTTGTTATTTTTTTCTAAACAAGTTAATTTTTGTGCAATTTTTTAAATCTTTTTATCTACAATGGAGACAGACTTTTAATTTCCAGGGTTCTTTTCATCACTTGAGTCAATATAAGAGCTACAAATCATGTGAGTGCTTTAAACGAAAGGACAGGGTGAGGCTAGCTCTTATTCACAAACTGTTGACTCTGCTACAGTCTCTGCAAATTGACACTAGTTGCTGTTTCAGCCTCGGCTGCTACAGTACAGACCTCAGCATGTTTGTGTATGTGTGGTGCAAGAGCCTGCACACTTAATGTTGCATGGCAGTGTGTTAAAGTGGCGGTGTCACAACTGACGCTGGGATCACTACACGCACCCCCCTCTCTCTGTATCACCTCAGGCGGGCCATTATTCACATGGTGCCACAGTCGCATTTCATGCCCGGGCCTCCTCTGCTGCAACATGCCAACAATGGCAAATTGAGCCCAGTCCAATAAGTGAACCAATATAAAGATAATGAGCGTGTGCTTGTGTGTGCAGATCAGATGAATTAAACACTATGCAATTATCTCATAAAGCTAATGAAATCAAGAGTACTTTATGCGAGGAATAATTCAGTCCAGATCATTTTAACCATCACATGCCTTTTCTATACAAACTGTACATTCTGAAAATGTGCAGCGCCACCTTTTTATGGCTCTTAGTTTCCAAAATAACCCTGGCTTTGCTTTGGTCAGAAGAAGCTGACCTCTGCAGGACTTTGAGAATCTCAAATGCCGGCTTTTTTACAAGCCTCCTAATCTCTTCGCCCCCACTGCTCCGTCCTTTTGTTGGATTCAGCTGAACTCTCTGGATGCACGACTACAGCTGGGACAACTCTGCAACTCAAGGCTTGGCTGTCACATTATCAATCACACAACAGCCTGTTGATTTGCTTTCAGTTGATCTCTAAGTTGACAATCGATACACAATGTTGCAGAAAATGAATGCTGACGGAGCTCATCATTTATATATACAGTAGATGTGGCATTGCTATAAAACACAGCTGTGATGTAGCATTCCTTGTAGCTAGACTAAAACTACACTGCCATCCAATCAAGCTCAAACAACAAGTGCAATCAATGTTTAGTAATCATTAGGATTCTATCGATACTAGTACTCTTATCGATACTCTTTGATTATTTTAGAACCGTTGTTTTGGGGGGCATCCCTAATGATGACATAAAAATATATATATATTAATATATCAACCCATTAAAAAGCTGCAGTATGTCCTGCCTGAGTGAGTCCTTGAGCGAGTTTGTGTAAGGACCGTCCACACTCACACTCGCGCTGTTTTCCAGGCTTTTGTCTTCTCAATCGAGTTACAAGTTGTGAGCAAAGCTGACTGCGTAAAATATAGAACGACAACAAAAGCTGATTCAAGGAAATGTAATCAGACATCTGCTGCATGTTTGAGTGAACGCGTGTGAGAAACGCTCAGTGAAGACCTTGGTCAAGCTATTTCGACACTTTGCTGACATCTGCACTCAACTGTGATCCCTCCTTTTTAGGAGTTGCATGCTAAGACGCAAAGAACAAAGGCAAGCTTTACCATTTGACAATGTAGGCAAATAATGACTGGGCCCCTCAACTAAGGGGGCCCCTAATGGCTATAGATATACTGAAAATATTTAGGTATTTAGCTGCTAAATGCTCCACCGTGTTCACCAGCGAGTCGCTAACTTCTTCCGTCTGCTGTTTGGTGCTGAGCAGATGGTGGACGGTCGGCTTTTAGAGCTGAAAAAGGACAAATGTGAGCGTGAACCACAACATTAATGAGCAATACATCAATATTATCTCATGGAATACGACTGCATCCATTGAAAATCTGTGACATTCTTAATAATAACAATATTTTCCATCAGAGAGAGGGTTAGTATCAGGCACAAGGGAGGCCTCGTGTCTGCTTTTGCCCAGGGCCCCCAAATCACTAAATCCACCCCTGCAAAGAGCACATGAAGCTTGTCGGAAGAGTTAACTGCACACAACATAATCTTCTGTTTACTTCGTCCACAGCTTGGTTTCCAGACAAGTCAAGGTGTCTTTGCTCTCAGAGTCATCTTGCCTTTAATCATCATCCATTCACTTGCCGCTGAATAAAGCTGATCTTTGGGCTCCCTCCCTCCGTTGGAGGAAATCAAAGAGCATCTGCATTATGATAGCATGCGCACATATCTCCTACATTCTTCAAAAGGGAACCAGATGACTTCACCAAATGCGTGCACACCGATCCACCCGCGAGTCCGCCGGCGGGACGCTGGGCATGCCGGCGCTGCAGCGTGTGCCGAGCTCGGTAGACATGACACACATGAGGGGGCATTAATGCGCCATTGTCTCTCTCTCTCTGTCCTTCCCAACCCAAGCTGCAGATTGAGCTCCGTCTTACTCTATCTGTCAGCGCTGCTTAATTCTTGTTTATTCAACATGGGACATGGAGTGCTGGGGGCACACACACAGCAATCTGATCTGTGACAGAACGTCTCTGTATGTATTGTGCTGTAGTCTGCCTGTGAGCTAAATCCACATACAGCAGCGTCGCTGCCGGCAGACTGATAAACAGGAGGCCCCGTTTAAGCTCGACAACGCTCTCCTGTTTCGTATTTCCTTCATGTCCACGTTTGAGGCCGCCCTTCCTCTCCTCTGCCCTTCACACATCCCCTGAGAGACGGGAGGCGGGGATCAGATGCTCCACGAGCACCATCATGGGTTCACATGGCATGAAAAAGGATTACCTATCACCCGAAGGTCAATATATGGCGCTAATGGCAGTTTTAAGGGGATTAAAAGGAGCATATAATGAGCGTGTGATGGCACATTAACTTGAATATGCTACACATTTATGAATTTCCCAGCGTGGTAGAGGCTCGACGCTTTCATACAGATAATCTATAAAAGTAAATGTTTAGTCCGCTTATTTGATGTCCAGTTACTCATTTATCCAAGTTACATCATCGTCAGGTTGCACTGCACTGTCAGCCTCGAAGCCCTCACGCTTCACTCTGGGATTCAGTCGTATAACGTGTGGAAAATATGGATTTAAATGTTTTTTTCACCTCGGAGCAAAAATATTATCGTTGCAGGAAGACAGTAAACATTTGTGTGATCACAAATATGCCTTTGAGGATGCTGCTAGCTAACAAGCTAACGCTTTGTGACTGAATCACAGAGTGAACTGTGGACTGCTGATGTTAAAGTCTTCTCCACTGATTCTTTCATAGAAACCCTGATAAACATATGTTATTTTAAAGTTGATTTGAAAGTTCGAAGTTAATTCATTCTGCAATATTTTCTTTTTCATGGGGATGGTGGAAACAAGTTGAGAACACAACATTGACCGACTCTTTAATTTTACGCGTTTATTTACCCATCCAGCGTCCACGGAACAATGAGCTGAAGCTCAACACAAAGCTCTGATAAGCCGAGGAGGCTCATTTCAGTGTTAGTTCAGTTTGAAATATGTTAGGGTTCAAAAACCAAAAGGATGAGAGCCTGCAGGCCCCAGGGACTTTTCTGCTGCCTTCGTAGCGTGCACGCGCATCAGAAAAATGGACTGGATCCGGTTCACAATCAATAACGATATTTAATGTACTACATGAAATTCACTTATAAGCTGCATTAACTATCAATAGTAATGTTCTCGAGAACAGAGACCACACTTATCTCACTCACAGGTCTGAATTCAGGTACTGAAAAACGAGGGCGGATGTGGTCTGAACAATTCTCTACAGAACAGTCTTTTATATGTCGGAAATGTCCGAAACAGTCATAAATCACCTGAATGACCCTCCGTGGCGATCTGTGGTTGGCTCCATTTGACTCCACCTCTGGTCAGCTGTCCTCCCCCCTGACCCCATCCTCCACTCTGCTGCATGTCCCATTCAGAATCCATGTCTGACCCTTTAACTATTCTTACAGTGTTTTAATACCTTTAGTGACTATACTTTTATAATTTAATACATTCAATTAGTTAATATACTGCAACACATAATATCTTCTATAAGCAAGAATATTGTAAACATATTGTGACTAACATATTATTATTATTGTGACACTTCTACTCATCACTAGGGGGGTTATTTAATCTTACTTATAATGCGTTTAATACTGAAATTCTCCACAAATAACACATGTTTAGATCACTAAGGAGAGGATTTATCCTGTCACATTTCTTTTTTTTAATAATTACTCTTCCTCTGTAAAACGGCCAGCTCCACCTGACGTCTTTTGGGAAATTAAGTTTTTTTTGATTTTGTGAAAAACGCAAAAACATTGTTAGTCTTCATGTCTTATTGTTTGTATTTTTGGTTAATTTCTCCAACGACACAGATTATGAATGCTATTTTTTCAGATTTTAGATCTTCCGAAATGTACCTGATCACACTGCATTAAAAAAAAACTATGGATCTTCGCCCAAGATCTTGTTTCTGTAGGTTTTCATTCAATAAAATGTGAGCAGAAACCCAAGCAAGTCTTAAGAACTAGTTAGTATATTGATTTACCGTGAATCATTCTATGCGATACAGTAAGTAATAAGTGGGAAACAAGGCAGCCAAATCATATTGGAACACTTCCTGCAGCTCCTTTATCGTGGGTCAAACCTGTTTCGGTGCCGTTACAGTACTTCTACACTGAAACAGCCTGAATATAGTATTTAAAATAGCCAGTGCCCATTCACATTTCCCTTTTAGAGGTTTGTGTGTTTTTTTTCCAGGAAAGTATTTTTATGCCTGCTGCCACAGATACTAGTTCAGTAAAGACTACTCTCGAAATATTATATTCACTCAAATCTAGCGTCCGCTGGTAATAAAATGGGAAAGAGGGAAAACTACTTTAGGCAACAGCAAAGATATTTCTGGCCTCTGCTGATGCACTTTCTTTAAATAGCCCTCTGTGGCTGTGCTCCCGATATCACTTCATATTTCTATTTCCACTTCATGGGCTCTGCTTCCTGCATAAAGATGCAAGACAAACGGCCTTAACCTGGGATCCATTTAAGAAAATCATCTCACTCCCTGGCCCCCCGAGCTCATTAAATGTACAATAAACTGGCAACGGGCTTGACCTATTTTTTGGATCCAGACTCGGTATAAATACTGATCTAAAGAGACACTAGGTGTTGCAGAGGGGTCATCCAGTTGAAGGTTTAATAAGGTTAATTAAATGTAAGAGGGAAGAGCAAGCTATCATAATCCAATCACATTTTGCAAATGGAAATGATCTCCATGGCAGACTGACCACGTGTTATAATGAAGTCTGTGCTTAAATAAAACGTTAATACATGCTTTAAACTAATGTTTAGTGCTGCATTTAAGGATTATTTTCATTATTGATTCATCTGCAGATTATTTTCTAGATTAACCGATAGGTTGGTCTATAAAATGTCAGAAAATAGTGACATTCGTCCGTACCAGTTTCTCAAGGTCCAAGATGGCGTCTTTAAATGTCTTGTTTAGTCAGTCCAAAACCCAACGACCTGTAGTTTAATAGGATTTGAAACAAAAAGCAGGAAATCTCCATATTGGAGAGGCTGAAAACATCTTCTGCCATCAGAAATCCTTGATCCTGACCTTAACTTCCAGAGCCACGTCACTAGCATACCACTGGCCACAGTGCGGCGCTACATCATTCTTTATCACCGAGCTAGAGTGGGCTCTGATTGCACATTCAACATCTGAATGATTGGACGACGTCTCCAATAAATGTGGATTTATGAGCCCCACACTGACCATATCTGCACTGCACTGCACTGCAGCCCCCCCCCCCCCCCTCATAACTGGGTCACCTGATGAGAGAGTAATGGCTCCGTGGGACAGAGAGCCTCATACATTATGCAAAGTAAAGAGAGCGGTGAAAGACAAAGAAAGAGGTGGATGTATGATTGTGACGAGCAGCTGGGGAAAAGAGAGCGATAGAGTCCCTGAGACTGTGAACCATGTCCTTTGTTGGTCTGTAATGAGTCTGAAAACGACGGCTTTGATACCGGCAAGTAAAGCAAACAACAAAAAAATCAGGGCAGAGGTTCAGCATCCCAGCGGTGCAGTCCATCATGTTGCAAAGCTGATTCATGGGACGCTGACAGCTCATTGTGTGCTGCAGGCCCCTGCGATACTCTATTTGGGCTTCTTCTTTTTGTCAGTAACGTCCGACCCTGTGTCTTCCTGAACCATTTTAATCCACATGATGGACATCGTAAGCCTGGGAGAGTTTGGCGGGGACAGAACAGAAGTCGAGTGATGCGTCAGTGATTGTCTGAGAAACTGCCGGCATCCTCAACTCAGGAAATAAGCCATCAGAGCAAAGCAGGGTGGAGAAGAGAGGTGATCATTGAGGCGATGACCGAGCGTCACCATCGTACTCACTTGAAACCACCAGTTCAAATTAAACTACGGTACATCCGTTTCTAAAGCTACTTGGCCGACACATATTTATAGTAAATGAACAACACTGAACTGAAAGCACCAACGAAGTAGACAAGAAGACATTTCCCGAATGCGTCAAACTCAATTAAATGTTGCTGTCCTAACAAACAGGATAATATTCAAACCAGTAACACATTCGCTAGCATGGCTCTATTGATGGCAGTGTCCATCTGTTGGTCTACCATATTACCTCAGTCTGAGCATGTCGCCACGCTACCGTTAGCATTTAGCTCAAAGAACTCCACTGAGCACAGCCTGTTCCGCAAGGAACTATTCCGATGTAGAGCTCTACGACAGAAGATATAGACGGTTGCATGATGCCACTTTTTTCTGACACATTCCAGCATTAGTAAGGGATGATTCAGCCCTGATCCGCCCCAAAGTGGATATACTTTTAAATCCTCCACAAAAAGCCAGTATATTATTAGCTTGACTAAGAGACTTTATGCTGGGTTTTAATTTATCACCCATCTGTAACACATTCATGGCAAATATCAATTACACAATGTGGGATGTGAGATTTATGGGTAAGAATGGATGTGGAATTCTGTAAGGTGAAGAAAGCCGTTAAAGATACCACGCTAACAATAGCTAACCTAGCGTCTCGCCCTGTTGCTCGCTGTACTTGACACTTTGGCCTCACAACTCCATTATGCACTTGAGTGTGCTTCTGCCCTCTACAGCTAATCTTCCTTATACATTAAAGAGCTGTGGGCAGTTCAAAGTCTGACCGTTCAGATCCTGCTTCATTTTCAGCAAGATGCCCGTTCGGAAGATTTCACGGTGACCTACGACCCTCCATCCCTCCTCCATGTCGCCACCACTTTAAACAACAAAGCAGCGTGAAGCCTCGACACGACGGGAGTGTTTTTGTTTTTATTCTGTCCAGATGGAGCGTGACGAACCATTCCCCTGCATCTCTCTTTCCTTCTCCCACCCATCCTCTCTTCGCCTCGCACCCCCCTCACCGCTGCATGTCCTACCTAATGAGACGCTCTGCTGCAGCATGTGGGTGTCTTTACAGCGAGTCTCGGCAGCCTCGAGCGCCAAATCCGGATGCTTGCAACGCTGTCAAAACCCTTTACGTGCTGCAGATTTCACTGAATCTCTCTCTCTCTCGCTCCCTCTTATATGTGCAGACACATCTAAACGCATACAGCCAAACGCATCAGCACACACGCTTCTCAACAATCCGTACAGAATATGACACCCTCTGTCCCGTGACTCCTCGCTAAGGATAAGGAAAAGCTCCCCCCAAAAACTTTTAACAGAAAAAAAAAAAAAAAGACTCTCACGTCTGTCTACAACTCTCTTAAGATTGCTTAGAAACTCATCTTTGTGCATTTCGTGAGTAGACAGTGATACTCTTATTACCTTCAACTGGTGCCGGTGTTTGGACTGACAACCATGTGATGTAATGCTTCTTTAACAAGCAAGCTTTGGTTTCTCTCAGCTGTTTGGCCCGAGAGTGAAAGACTGATTATTTGAGCCACGGCAAATAATATTTAAACTCGATTTTAAAAATATCGTGTTTGTTTAATTCGTACAAAGACCAAAGTGTAAGAAAAAAAAACATACAGGAGTTATGTGATAGTTAGCTAAGCTAAATTCAACACAGATATGAGAGCGGCGATATCTATCCCTCACAGGTGTTACTAAAGTAGGGGGCGCCGTATTGCCGGGCCCGCTGGAGGGAAGGGAGGCCCGGGAGAACCAGAACCAGGACTGAACGTAGCAGGCAGTCAGACCCTTGCTGCAGTAAAATTAGAGGTTTTCTAAATGGACTCTGGTGCTCGGAAAAACTACCACTACCACAGGGACCGCCAGAATTAACACAAATGAAAGTTCCTTCTAGTAACTTTAAGTATCCTAATACTCCAGAGTCTATAATCTATACTCTATATAATATTCTCTAATATTACATTCATAAAAGTATAGATACAAAATGATTAGGTATCAGGTATGTTTGGCTTAAATACAGCGCCACTGCAATATCATAGATGGGCTATCGCACTGAACCTGAAGCTGGGTGCAGATGCATAAAACACACTTTAGGACACACATATCTTATAGTGCCACGTCTTTTTGCATCAATGCCTCATTGCTTCCCATATGGGTAACACATTTAAGAATATTACCTGATATAAAAAAGGCCACGTATATTGTGCATGTGTAAGCATAATATGGTTCCTGTGTCTCAACTACACATGAACTCATGTTTTGTCATCCGGATTTTTAACTATTAGCTTAGAGAGAACCGGGGCCACAAGGGGGGCAGCAGTGACGAGGATGATGAGGATGACAGTGGTGCTGATAGGTGGTGGTGGTGGTGGAGGTGTGCCGGGACCACAGCCACCACTTTTAATAAAAGCAACCAGAGTAAACGGCCTCCCTGGGCCTTGGGTGACAGCCAGCGTGTGTCCCTTAACAGTTGGGTCATATTAACTCTGTCTGCTGCCATGGACTGAGGACGTGGTCGTTAGTGTCCACTGGTGATGATGCATCGTAAGTCACCCATGACTCCATGTTTACTCTGTGGTCTTGTCTCCATACAAAACAGCGATTTAGATTACAGACTATTCTGGACAATAATATTAAGAAATGTTCATGGGACTCCATTGCACATGTATTTACTTTTCATTTTTGACAGAAACGTTTAATATATTTTTTGAAGCAGGTTGTGTGTTCGTGCAATATAATTGTTTTACTCCATCCTGCATGCATTTCCCAGCAGGCTCGAATCAGTTGTAATAAATAGACCAGAGGTTTGAATAGTGAGTCTGAGCTTCTTTATTTTTTGTTGCTGGCTTGTGGAAGTAGAGGAGATGTATTTTGTAACAGCACGTTGTCAGAACATTCACAAAACAATTGGTTGCTAAGCAGCAATAAGCAATGACGAATAAAGCGACTTACCTTTCACAACTTGCAGGCGGTAGAGTTCCCATCAACTTAATGCGAAATATTCAATTCTACAGACTGCTCGTGCGTTGCTGTTGACTGCGTCACACGAGGGCTTTTTACGAGTACTTTTGGAGCCCAAACTGACCATAAGTTCACAAACTGAGAGGTGGGAGTGACTTTAGCCTGGAATGTATGTGTGTGTGTGTGTGTGTGTGTTTGTGTGTGTAGCAGACCGGCGCGTGGCGCTGTAGACTCCTGTCATTCAATAACGTAGCGTCCCTCTGCAAGAAGGCTACGTCGCATTAGCTTGTTTCGCTATCACGCTGTTAGCAGACAGTACACGGGCACGCCCGAAACAACAAAACCGTTATCTCACTTATGTTTCCTCACCGTTTGCTCTCTGGACTACGAACTCCCGCTCTCCAAACTTGCAGGGAAAACAACGAACCGCCCACCTTCTAACTTTCGACCAATCACAGGTCCGCTGTCTCACACACATCCCTGTCATTGGTCGCTGAAAATGACTGACAGGCGTCACAGCTGGTAAACCTTATGACACGTTCACCGACGCCCTGGAATTCTCAGTATTAGTAATTGCAGTCAACAGTCACATCTCTTATCACCGCGTGTCACTCATGATACAAATAACAGTTGAACACAAATATGTCACCCAGCCCGTGGCAATTACATGGAAAACTTAACATATTGAAATTGTTCTAATAACATATATTATCAGCTGTCAGGACCAACAGGATTTTTAAAATCCTGCAGAAGCTGTTTTTTTGTGTCCCCATGGGCAGAGTAAACGTATATGACGAACTGTTAGTAAACAGGTGGGTATTTAACCTGGGTAGATAGCTACATAGTAACATTAGCATTCTTTTGGAGTCGTCTTTCTGTCCAATGGATGCATGTAAGTCCAACATTCACTCTTCTTGTGGTTTAGTTTTTGGTTTGCACTTACTTAAAAAAATATATGGCTCATTAGTTGCAAAATTCGCCATGTTAAGCAGTTAGCAGTGATGGGAGAAGCAACATTGCTGACATCAATTACAAATAATGTTAGCTAGCAACGCTAACACCATGTGTCAAAGTCCTGCATTTAAAATGTCCCCGAAATAAAACTACTGAAGCGTTATCATCAAAATGATATTCAATATTAATTATGCATGATAGCACCTTTCAGATAGTATGAATGCATTAAAATGTAAGCAGCCTTTTCCATGTTGTGGCTGGTTGAGATAGAGCTAATTTAACTACTTTAAATGCCTTACTGCTGGTAGTTTAATTTATAAAAATTGCATCATATGTCATAAGCTTGCTGTGGCCTTGTTTTTATAGCTCCGTTTATGTATAAAATCTTAATCGAAAAAATATCCACTGTAATAACGCTGCTGTCAGATAAATGTAGTGGAGTTCAATGTTCAACATTTCCTACTGGAATGTAGCTCTGTGACTGTGTGTGTTTGGTGCTGTGCAGGTAAACGTCACTCTTATAGCAATGAGACTGAACCAAAACAGTAAAAGTGGCCAGATTGCCATATAAATATTGATTTTAGACCCTTTTAATGTTGCTTTCAAACGATGGGTCCCGGTCCAGGAAGGGCCGCGTCCTCTGCCTAATTTGACAAATGCGACTTATTTTCCTGCAGGTTTGCTACCTGTCACTTAAATTACTTTGCGCTATCATCCCTGTCCCTGTCACCATGTCCAGCCCGGAGTCGCCTCCATTTACATCTCATTACGGAGAGATTGCTGCTCTATACCTCCGTGTTCCCTGCTTCGGGACCCCATCTGGTGTGTTCACAATAACACGCATCATTTACCTCCCCCCCCCCACACTTTGCCCAAGGGGTTTGTAGCAAGCCTACACGACCGAGGGACCACTTCACTGGATCACATGCTAATGGAGGGGGGTGATAATAGCCAACTGCAGCAGGAAATCAAATCACATGAGAGGGAATTTATTTTCCAATCACAATGAAAGAGGGGAACACCTGCTGTAGCCCCCTTCCCCCCCCTTGATATTTGCAGAACCTTGCCCACATGATGTTGTTATGCTCTGACAGTAATGGCATTTGTCCATCCGGCAAGACATTCCTTATGACTGGCATGAAGCTGCTCCGCTCCACGATGCAACACAGACCTGAAGCAGGAGACTACTTTGTGAAACAAATCCCTGAAGAGAACTAGTCGAGTTGAACTAAATGAGTCTCCAGAAGAAGCCACCCGAGGTATTTTATGTGGAGGCACTCGAGCTGCTACGAAAAGTCAGATATCTTGTGAGCGATACTGTGTGATAGCTTCAATGTACTTTCTTAAAGGAACAGTGTGTGGGATTTAGACGACAGAAATTGGATGTAATATTCATGACAATGTTTTCATTGGTGTATAATCACCCCTAACTAATGAGCCCTTCACATCTACATCCTCTTCACGGAGATCCGCCATGTTGCACCGCCATGTTTCTATAGCAGCCCAGAACGGACAAACCAAACACCAGCTCTAGCGAGAGCCTTTTTACCCGAAGGCCGCCGTAGGGAGGGGGTGAGTGGAGGGCTGTTCGGTAGGATGCAATCTGCAACCTCGCCACTAGGTGCCACTAAATCCTACACCCTGCTCCTTTAAGGCGAGACAGTGCAGGCGAAAAATATCGGTTTTCATGCACTTGTCAATTTTGCGATTTTGGGCTTTGCCTCCATGGTGTCTTTCAGACAAGTGGAAAGAAAACACCCAAAATACACATTTAGGTGTTTGTTTTACTACTTTGTCTATTTACGACTGTAGAGACAATTCAAATTAGATGCCTCATTGTCATGTTTAAACCTTTATTACAAACTTAATTGTTTAAATAAAAATAATCAACTGAGACAGTTCCATGGTGGTATATTAGTGAATTATTTGTTTTATCCTATTCATGTTTGTTTGCAAAATGTATGGGATTTTACAATATGTATCCCAAAATTATTAATTTCTCAGACCCTGATCCAGACATCTCCACTTCAGTATATATATATATATATATATATATAATATATATACATATATCTGATGTTATAGGGACGATCTGGTCTGAGACTGAAATGAGAGCTTTGTTGAGTGTTTAACCGGCAGAATTAGCGGCGGATCAAGTGGAGCCACAGACAAAGGAGAAAGCACAGTGTAGGAATGTGGTCCTTTGTTGTCGAGCTGATTAATGAATGTCCCCCGTAGACCACAGCTGGAGCTCCTGGCGTAATGATACAGGGCCGTGTGTGATAGTGTGTGTGTGCGCGCCTGGGGGGGTTGTGTTTGGAGAGCTGTGTGGCGATTATGTGTGTGGTGGTAATAAGGGGTGTAATGTGTGTGTATCTGCGTACGGTGTGTCTAAGTGACAGGCTTGAAATTGGACATCAAGGTTGTGTGCCCCACGCAGTCTGAACTGTGAGGAGGGTTTCTTGGTTCTTTGTTAGATTAACACCATGCTCATGTGAATATGAGCCAGCAACTGGTTAGCTTAGCATAGCATAATGACTAGAAACGGGGCAGCAGCTAGCCTGCCCTTTGTCCCAGGGTAATAAAATAAGACTCCCAGCAATGCATGAATGGTTATAAATAAACAATACGGTTAATGTCAGCTGTATCCAATAAGTCATGTTAAATAACATCCAGTTTAAAAACGAACTGAAATGAACACATTTTGGATCATTACGGATGGAGTCGATGGAGACCGGTGGACTGTCATCGGTACATTTACGCAGCCGTTAAAGCATTTCATCCTGAGTGGATCTGCGCCTCCAGCTCTTTCTCTCGGTTCCAGAACTCATCCCGTTGGCCAAACGCCTCGCATGAATGCCCACCGCACGTTCAACTGACTCTGAATTGATCGTCTGAATTATTTAAATGAAGTACGTCGCCAGTATGCGGTTAGGGTACAGGGAGGCGTCCAACTGTACCGGGGGTCCCGCTGGATGCTGGCATTCATGCGTGCATGAACGAGTTAATGCGTTAATGCATTCGGTACTTAGAAGTTCTGTCCAATTGACTGGACGTCTCCTATGTCTTTTGCCCTAGTTTGTCCCTCTATCGTATATATATACTGTATATGTACTGTATATATATGGAGTTTGGGGAGGTTGCCATCGTAGACTTGGAGGTTGGCGCAAAGCAGCCAGAGAGGGGGATGGACAGAGCGATGGAGAAGGGTATATGGCCGGGAGGAAGGAGTAGACCTGTGGGACAGGCGTCCAACGTGCTGTAAACCATAACGGCCCCATAACAGGCAGATTTGTCATTTCCACGATGCTCGGGCCATATCTCATCTACCGCCTTGACAGGCTCGCCGAGACCCGCGCGAGGCAGGACCGCACACTCAGCACTGGAGGAGGGGAGGTTGGAACCAGTGAGGTGGGGATACGGGGAGGAGGGACGACAACAAAGAAGGGCGGTGAATTTCATTGACAGTTTATTTAGGGCACCCCAAAAAACATCGAGGATAAGGATTGCAAATTAGCGATCTTAATAGGTGATTGTGGATTTCCTATTTTCAGTCCGTTTCACCACCGCATGTAAAAGAATAAGTCACTGGCGGTTATTGGCTGGCCTTCTTTGCCTCTGTCTTGATGTATGATTGTTCATAAAATATAGATCAGAAGCTGTGTGCACATAAAAAAAAGAAAAAAATCTGTCTGGTGGATATTAATGTCGCTGAGGTAATGGTATATTAATGAAGAGTGGGCGAGGCAGAAGCCACCAGCAGCCCGGCCAACAGAAAACGCCTGAGGTTAACCTTGATTCATTTAGCACCTCTGGGTGCCTCTCGGCCGAAAGAGTGCACCTCTTCCTGCTGTTGTGTCCATTATGAAAGAAGATAAAACAGCGTATTGGAGATGTTAGTAGATCAAATAAGTCGCTTCTGACTGAAGCGTCTTGCAGAATGTGGTCAGATCTGACTTCTTGCTTTGTTGTTTCATGTTATTTTTCATTTATTTTCTTTACTCATCCAGTCACATAAGGTTACACAAACGCAAAATGTTTGTGAGGTGTAGGTTATGACCACAGTTAGCATGTGCCATGTCGACATATTTGCAGTAAGCGGAAATATTATTTTTCATTCAAAATTTACCTCTAAAGCTCATGAGTTAACATTTGGTCATCAACCATAACCTGACCAGTCAGATGGACCATCTGAGAAGCCGTCATTGGAGACTTGAAAATGGAGACACTCTCCAGTTCTGATAGAACTGATGCTATTGCAGCATCTACGCTAACCTCTTCAGGAGCTGCCATTGTTGTAAGCCACGCCCATATATACCAGTAGCTCCTCACAGGACACTGATTGGTCCGTGCTCTGTCTTATTAAACAAAAACACATCACTTGAAGCTTGACAAAGATGACATTTTTGCGTGATGTGCGACCTTGCAATTATCTCGTGATGTCACATAAACCAAAGTATTGAACCAATTGGCAAAAAGTTATGGGACTAATTACTTTTCTTTCATTAGTACAAATCACCCTGAGTGAACCATGAGTATGTGTGTACCAAAAATGTAATGGCAATCCATCCAGTAGTTGTTGAGACATTTCACTCAAAACTCCAAAAAGTCAACCTCATGGTGGCACGAGAGGAAAAGTCAGGGGATTCGCGAAAGTTGTTACGGTTCATCCTCTGGGAACCATGCATGTATGCACCAAAGTCTGTGCCAATCCCTTCAGCACACATCCACCCAGGGGCGGGCTGGCCATAGGGGCCGACGGGGTTTTAACCTCCATTACTAACCGGCCCTCGCTCTGAGATCGCCGACCCCGACTATATTCTATGCTTCACAGAACACGTTAAATTTACTCTAATACTTAAAGTCAGTAATCGCTGACTGAGATTTATACTACTCCTCGCGATCAGTATTCACACTCATGGTTTCCATCTGTGAGCCGGCAGCAGCCCTACACACACACACACACACAATCACACACCCAGCATGCAATCTGCCCCAAAGAGGCGGTCTATGAAGCAGTTTAGCCAATGAAGCTTTAATGCTGATTAAAGATATAAATGAGTGACATACAATTTAGCCAATCAGCGTCTTCAAATAGAAATAAACTGGATTCTGCCCCAAGCTGCGCGTTTCCGTCCGGACTAGTCTCTACAGGCGAGCGCGAGCACTGCTCCTCCAAGAGCCGTTTGAGAGGAGAACTTTGGCGGAGAAGCACAATCAGACAGCAGACTAGCGGGAAAGGGAAGCAGTACATGCGAAGCTTCTCCAGCTGAACACCAGACAGGTTTGGCTAGCTGGATGACGTCATGCTAATAACTTATTTACTTTTTAAAACAACGGGGACAGATCCAGCACGTTAGAGACAGTTAGGGAGTGAGAGACATGATATATAGTTATAAATACATCATTATATATGTCTGTGTGTGTGTGTTTTATATTACAGTGAATATTATTATACGATATATATATTATTATATTATTATATGATATATATATTATTATATTATACTGAGACTATAATAAGATGTCCTGTTTGTCAAAGTGTTATTTACTGCATCTAGCAAACTATACCTCCCTTGGAGTGTTACAATAGCGACTATTATTTTATTCAATGTGTCCATCAGGCAAATTGGTGGATCCAAATGTTATTAAAAAAAAAAAATATGATGTAATTTCTTTGTAATCATCCAAAATAATGTTAAGTGTATGGGTATTTTCCCAGGCCACTTTAGGCCACTGACTGGTCGATACGTGCGATGCATTGAGTGGGCAACGCGCCGTGTATTGAGTGGGCCGGTCTGACAGTAAACTCCCGGGCCACTTTTTTCCCCCAGTCCGCCCCTGCATCCACCACAACCTCGTCATCTGTTGTCGGTCAGTATCTCGTCACCTCGGCCGTCCGCAGAGAAGCAGTGCGTCAGAACTGGCGTAGTTTTAAATGGCGGGCTGTGCCCTGAAGAACCATTCGCAGCAGAAGGCGATGTACGGTTCTAAACAGCTGATCTTTTTCCTGTGCGACTCCAGACTTTTCATTCACCCGTCATCATCCGACACGCGCTGCCGTCCAGTCGGTCTGGCCACCCTCTTCCCTCTCTTACCCATGTGCTTCAGGAGTGTTGGATCAATAGCCGCGTATCATTAACCCACATCCAGAGTGTGCTCAAGCTGGAGGCAGGCAGCCAAGCAGCCTCACACACACACACACACACACACGTGCAGCCTTCTTCCCCTCCTTATAGTCTGCAGTGTCCCTCCTTCTTTCCTCTAATGTTTGGGTCAGGTTCATGTCCTCTACATCCATTCACGAAGAGCAGGAGGGGGAGAGAGGAGGGAGGGATGGATGGAGGGAGATAAGGGCAGAGATGGACAGAGGTAGAAAGACGGGGAGGGATGGAGAGGGAAAACAAGCTTTGAATACAAATGAGCTGACACACATAATGCATGCTCTCTCTCTCTCTCTCTCTCTCTCTCTCTCTCTCTCACCCACACACAGAGGGACACACTCTGACTCTCTCACACACATGTCCTCGCGCTCTCCCACCGTGCCTCCTTATTGGAGCGAACGCCGCACACGAGGTGATTTCAGCCACTCAATTTGTGAGCCGTCGCCGGTCGCTGGAACAAGCTAATTAAAAGAGGGGGGGGGGGAGGGGTGTGTGTGTGAGCGTGTGGAAGATTTGGAGGTTGCCGCCGCCGTCATCTCATGCTCCACTGTGGACCAGGAGGGGAGAGTAGAGGGAAGAGGAGGAAGCAAGAGTAGAGACAGACGCGTGGAAGGAGATTTCTTTTTTACGCCACTTTGCCATCATTTGATCTGACATGGCCACCGCATAGGAATCTGGTGCCGCGGCGACCGTCAGCTCGGCGACGAGGTATCAGGGGTAAGGGAAGAAGGGAGGGGGGGAGGGAGGGAGGGATGACAGGTTTACGCTCCTCTCCTGCACGCCGGGGTGATTTGAACTGCCTGGGGCGCCACAACAGAACGGCCGTGTGTTGTGTTTTTTGGATTTTCTGCTTGTCAGTGGATCTGTTGTGTGCTTCCTCCCCTGGTCTTTAAGTGTGAAGGTGTGTGTTTGTGTGTGTGTGTGGGGGGGGGGTCTGTTTTGTGGTGGTATTCCCCCCTAATTATCCAGCACTGGGTAAATCCTAGTATGGATTTCCTCTCCTTCTTGACTTCCTATTATTAGAGGGCAGGGAATGCCGTGTAGTAAGAGGAGTGGGATGTTTGCTGTTTGTTTCGTGACTCAACTCCTAGTCAGGAGAAGGTGTATTGTTTGTGGTTTTATGTGTGTGTGTGTGTATACGTCCGCTTCCTGTACTGCGTGTTAGAATATCTGCATGCAGTAGGATTAAAGCACGGGATCCCAGTTGAAGGAAATGGGTATGACAATGTCAGGGCAAACAATGGCCACGCTGAACACACACACGGACACACAAAATCCCAAAAAATTCCAAGCAACATGAGAGCCATGAGGCTTTTACTCAGATCGACAGTGACAGCGCTGAGCTGCAGGTAGATGAAAAAAAAACTATTTCCATCACTGCCCCACATTCACAAACGTTGTGCAGTCAAAGTCTTGGATATTTATGTTAGGGAAGAAGAAGAACGGCTGACTGACAGTTGGTATTGTAACGCTGCATTGCTGCTGCACAAATGTGGACGTGTGCATGAAAAGGGTTTGCGAAGAGGGTCGTTTGACAAGGCAGAAAATAACTGCACGATCCAGATTGCTGTGCCCAATTAGCCTTTGTGTCCGTGTGTGTGTGTGTGTGTGTGTGTGTGTGTGTGTGTGTGTGTGTGTGTGCTGTGTGTCCTGAGGCAGGGTTGTTGCACTGCAGAGGCAGGAGAGAGGACATATGGCCGCCTGGGTCTCCAGACTCTACCCTTTGACTGGAGTCCTCAGAGCAAATGTCCTGCTCTCCAAGATGTGTCTGCATGCATCAATGTGTGGGTGTGTGTGTGTGTGTGACGGAGCTAATTCAACTTTCTCCTCTGCAGCTCCTCTCATCTCCACCATTTTGGTTTCACTTCCCTCATGTTGTCATTCTGATTTGTGTGTTTTGTATAATTGTCTCCTCGGCTCTAGTCTTTTTTTGTCGTTTCCTACCTCAAACTACGCACGTCTGTCCGTCCACCCATTTCTGTCTGTATTGACGGGTTTGTTTGATTTTCTCTGATTGATGGATGGGCTATCCGATTAGACCCCCCTGACACTTGGACCCCGCTAATCAGATCAAAACAACGCAGCTGCCTCGACACAGTTACTCAAATGCACACACACACATGCACACAGATGAGTGTGTTTGAACCAGTGTTTGCCAGCAACATATTACCCAGCAATGTTGCAGTAATGTGATTGCGTTTAATGCTCCCGACTTCATTCGAGGACAGTCACGTTAAGATCTGTGTGAGCCTCCAGCTCAGTTTATAATGTTCTGCATACCGAGCAGTAGCCCGATTTTCTCACACTAATTAAGCGGCAAACTTGTCACCCAAATCAGCACTCGCTTCTGAGGAACATTCACTTGCACCAAAAGTGCGTGGGACAGCTCGGGAGGCTCCAAAACACACCCCCTTTGGAGGAAACGAGCCTTGCGATCCCCATTCTTCAGGGGGCGAAATCGTCCCCGGCTGGGTGTCCCACTTCCCACTTAACAATCAGTTATTCATCACCAAAAAAAGCCTCCCCGCCTCGTCTCTGGTTTCTCTCAAAATGCGGTTTCATCTCCGGGTAGATCTGCCACCACCGACTCGCGCGAGCGGCTATCCCAGCCTGGCTGGCCCCAAAACGGTGAGAGAGAGCCTCCTTTGTGCCGCCTCGCCTCCGAGGGAATGACACACTAAGTAACTCCTCCCATCAGCTTCTAGTGGAGAAGAAACGGGAACGACCCCCTCCCGTCTCTCCGTTTCTCTTTCCCCCACTGTTGGTTTCCGTTACCCGGGGCTTCTGCTTGTTCACCCTGACAGCTACTTTTTTCTCACACACACAAACACACTTCACATGCACACACACTCCAAGTCCAACCAACGCTCTCTAAAAAGCAGTCCCGGTGGGCACATTACGTTGTTCTGATGGCTGCTAAGAGCTTGGCTTCATGCCTTATTCATCCCTCAGGCCTATCCTTTCCAGCGGCGTATCGGAATTAGGAGGAAGAAAGCTGTCTAGCACACAACTCACTACTCACCAGCAGAGACGTCAACCTGACAACTTCTCAGAAACAAAAAAGACATTTTTTTTCGGTCTTCTCATTATATTGTGTGTGTTTAAAACCTGTCCGACTAGACAGCAGATGATTCAGGCTCCTCTGAAAAGAGAGTTTCTGCTCTACGTTCAGCAATGTGATGGATAAAAACCTGAAGGCCAACACTGACATGACACTGATGACACTGTACACACCGCTCGCACTTTATACTGTGAGGAATCTTTCCCTTTTGTTCTCTGTAGTACAACGTCCAAGCCCTTAAAGTGGAAATACAATGAGTCACACTTGTCTTTCCATATGGCAGCTTAAAGGAATCATTTTGGGGACATATGCTGATTCGCTTTCTGGTTGAGAGTTAGATGTGAAGATTGACAGCACTCTCATGTCTGTCTGTTAAAATATGAAACCACAGCCAGCAGACGGTTAGCTTAGCTTAGCATAAAGACTGGAAACAAGGGGAAATGGCTAGCCTGGGTCTGTCCAGTGGTGGCAGAATCCACCTACCGGAACCTTTTAAAGCTCAGTAAGTAACATGTTACATGTTTGTTTAAATCCAACAAAAGCTTGAATGTAAGAACTACAATCAAGGCTGCTTCCACACATAACCCCTTTAGGTTTGGGTCCGCTTTCCCGGTTAGTACGGTACATTTGGGCTGGTGTGAGAACCTTGGTGCGGACCAACCAACCGTACTGTGACAGCCTGAAAAGGCGGGTCTCTGTCCGCTTCCAAGCGAACTCCAGTGCGGTTCGTTTGTGGTGTGAAAGCAAACAAACATACCACCGAATTTTATGATCTCAGATATTTAATTTTAGCGTGATTTCAAAAGCTAAACTACTAATAAATCCGTCTGCTGATAGTAAAGTCTGTTGCGATCTTCCTGATCATTTAAGACCATTCATAATCAGTTATTAATCAAAGAACATAAATATAAACTCATGCATGAACTCCTGTCAGTCGTCGGTCATTCCTGCAGCGCTCTGTTGTGGCTGGCTAGCTCTAGAATGTTCCGACTAGCATATCACCAGTTAGCTCGCTCTGCAAATTCAGACCCCTTGTTTTGTGAGGACTATGAATCGTTGCGCTATAGTGTGACTGTTCACATTCACTGTATTATGTCATTTACAGGATTTATTTCAGCGTGTGGTTGCTGAACGATTTTGCCTGGATGTCGTGTCGAGACTGAGCGCTGTGTTATCGTTGAGTGAAAACGCCGAGCACAGAGAGGTAGATCGACTTTGCGGAATTCATTTGAAGTATTTTGTTCTCACTCCTGGGGCGGATTTGATGCATGACGCATCGAAATCCAAAATAAGCAAAGCAATTCCAAGGACTGCAACGGTAAACTGTAGAATGCACACAGCCCACGGCGCTAAGCGATGAGTTCACTCTTTGTGCACGTATCAAATATTCATGGATGTAGCATATGTAGTAGATGAACGATACAAATGTATCACAGTGCTGAATGAAAACAAAACAGCTCATTTGTCCTGATTGGATTTCCCTCTGATTGGCCAGTGGACTAACCTGCCCGAACCCTCTTTCCTTCAGGATAAGGGAGACAGAGAGCTGGACAGAGGGATGTTCAGAGAAACCGAGAGAGGGATGGCAGTGGAGGAGAAGCCGGGTGTGAAGAGCAGCAGCTCCATCGTCCCCTGCTTCCTGTTCGTGGAGGTAAGAAACACCAGCGATGACAAAACAAGAGAGTCGCTTGAAAACACTTGAAAGACGAGGTCATTTCTCAAATATACGGTTGACCAGACCTCTGCAAAATTAAGCGCAACAAGTTCTCACCGAGTGTATTTCTTGATCGTATCTTTGTTGGCTATTTCCTGTTCCTCTGGAATCTGACTCGTGGTTTATCTCTTGCGGAGTCAGCGAGAAAGAGAACCTCAGTGCCGCGGCGGTGAATATTTCAGGCTGAGCGGTAGTGTTCGGGGACAGCTTCGGCGAACGTGCTCTTGCGCTGGGGGGCCGAGGCGTTGTAAAGTGGCCACAGTTGGGGTTGAGCATTCCCCGGCACATTTTTTGCGAACTGCATGATTCATCGAGGTGGTTGCGGATGTCACAGCACAGACATAGTGCATTTTTCTGCAGCTGCACACGGTGGGCTGCGTTGTACAGATCATGCCAGAGGTCGTTCACACGCACACACACACACACACACACGCACCACTTCATCCCTTGTGGAAAGCATGCTCTACATTGTCAGTCAGACGGATGACTCGGGAGGGCAGTGGGGGACCCAGGGCCTTCGCCAAATCGCAACCGAGGTGGAGAAAAGCGTGAACTGGTGAAGTAATCAGACGGTCCGTAATCCAATTAGACAGACCAAGCAGTCTGGAAGCTCATCGGCTTCAAATAAGTCAACCGTCGGCTTTTCAGCTGGACTTCCCCCATGCATCCAGAGCACTGTTCTGTAAGAGATTCAGACGGGAGAAGCTGTTTGCAGGTGCGTCGTGATGCCATGCAGATGTTACATCCCATTGGATTTACATGTCTGGATTCACTTCCCTTCCAACAATGTGTGTGCAAAGCAAACTGTATTTTACTGCACTGTAATAGAAATATTTGTGCAATAATCTCATTGTAATTAATGAATCCAAGTTGTCAAATGTCTTATTCTAATGCGATTATATCTTGAAACTGTATTAAATGTCATCTAAAACAGAAGCAAAGATGAAAGGGCCAGTGCATGAAAAACAGGGCATTAGTGTCGTTGTAGTGGCGGTTGCAGCAGCAGCTTTGACACACGGAGGCACACAGGCTCCTTAACTCAGCCAGATAAGAACGAGCATACATACGTACGCTTGCCCAGGATATCGTTATCTCAGATGTCATGAATCAGCTTAGAAATAATAGAGAAAAAAGACATTTCTAGTTTTCAGTTTACTTTCGAATCAAAGTGACCCAGTTATAGTTGTCTGTACATTCATGGGCACATCGCAAATCAGAGCTGCTAATGGCTAATTCGGCAGACTTTGTATAGCGCCAGTTTGTTACATTTGAAGAATTAAATGTTGAACACGACATCTGACACTGAGAGGGATGCTGGTGTGTTTTAGTCGCCCTTTACCTGAACACCTCAGCAAGTCCTCGCTGTCCACCTCTACCGTGCGTGTCAGGCCCCAAAAGGACGGACCATGATGCAATAGTTCCACTTACCCGCCCATGTGAGCCTGTCTGTGAAACGCTGCTCCCTTTGGTTATGATACGCTGTAACAGCTCTCCATTAGGGCCTCTCCGTCATATGCCTCCCACACATCAGCCCTCAGGTCTCAGTCAATTCCCCCGCTTACTCTACATCTGTGTGTGTGTGTGTGTGTGTGTGTGTGTGTGTGTGTGTGTGTGTGTGTGTGTGTGTGTGTGTGTGTGTGTGTGTGTGTGTGTGTGTGTGTGTGTGTGTGTGAGAGAGAGACAGAGAGTGTTTCTATCTATCTGTACTGGGATGGAGAACCCAGAGCAAGATTAAGGGCCAGGGAACAGAGGCCAGCAGCTGTTACCTGTAATGGAGGGACAAGGTTGTTTTTTTTTGCTGCTTGTCAGCATGAAATGGAAGCCGCACAAAGAGCAGGTATAACAACGGTTTATTGCCCCTGCATGGCATCGACAGTGACGAACGATACACTTATAGAGAGATTTGATGAACGACGGAAACACTGACGGCCGAAACCAAATCCATCCGAATGCGATTGTGTATTTGTTCCACCCAGAAAAGGTGGATAAGTAAAATGGTTTTGAACATATTTTCTATCAGCAATAAAGTGCTGGGAAAAACCAATAAACGTCTCGCTCCGTGCAACGTACAGCAGTAACAGGTCATCAATGTGCATTGTGGGGCTCGGACACAGCTGGACTGTGCAGCGCGTGCTCGTTAACGACACACAACGTTATGGTTCATTAGTGTGGATGCTCAAACCGTTGTATTTATGATTATAGACATCTTTCTTCATGATCAAACCCTTAAACTGTTTGAGCTTTTTAACATGACAAACCACAAAGTGTCACAGCTGCCGTCCAGGTGCTGATCCTGCGACGGCCATGATTGCGGGGGCCTGATTGCATCAACTGGGCCAAAAGCCTCTGACGTATGTAGCAAAGAAAACTATGGACCAGCAGAGATTTTTGTACATTTTGGACCGGCAATGATCAGTGGCCAGTTAATAGGTTTGTTATAATGTAACCTGTAACCCTGCAAACTCATACAGTTAGTTAATGATGTGCTCCTTGGCCTTGGAGTGTCCAGCTCATTAGCTTGCTAGCTACCTTACTAGCCTTGAGCTAGTTAGCTGGACATGCTAACGATCACAGTTTACGTTATGGCAGATTAACTCATTCCTGGTTGATCCTGCCAGTAGCATATGCTTGTCTCAAAGATTAAGCCATGCAAGTCTAAGTTCACTTTTCTTTGTGTTTTCTGAAAGGCTGAAAACAAGTTTCAACGCTGTGATTGGACGCTCACTGTTTGGGGGAGGGGTTTAGCAACCTAACTAACATTCCTGTCAAATGTTTCTCCCGCACATTTTCCTGTAACATCCATCATGGATGATTAAAAGTCAGGCTACATGTAGAAATGAGGATCTAACATTACTTATCACTACTGACGATGGTTATTTATTCATGTTAATTGCCTTTTTGAATATTAAAAGAAGGGCTTGTGCAATATGCAGCAATTTCCACTCTGCAGGGACGGCAATCTAATTGGCAAAGGTTGTAACACTCCTGAAATATGATTCTGCATTTTTTATATATAATCCGGCAACTAGACTCAATGTCTAGATTGAAATCAGGCCACTGAGTCACAGCATGAACTGGGAGGAGTTGATGTCATTACTGATGCTGTTGCTAAGCAGACTGCGACATCGCAGAGTTTTCTCCCTTCGAGTCTTATTTCCATTCAGACATCAAGGTTTCTGCGGAACAATCGTTTTTCTGAACTATGATATTCGAAGATATGGCCCCTCTTTTACTCAGTATAATTTCCATTAATTGCCTCGCCTGAAGTTGCAGTCTTTGAAGTTGCCTTATGTTCAGTAAAGACCTTAAGTACCACGACGAGGATGGCAGAATGTGTCTTTTCATTAGCGCACAAATGAGACAGTAGGGTTTTCTGAAGCAGTGATGCAACTGGGAGAGGAAATCTACACAAACCGAAGGGGTGAAAATGGCCGATTTTGGCCGAGAAGACGGTGTGAAGTACTAAACAGCAGACATGATTTATTTTGCTCTACTACTCTCCATTAGGCGACTTCTCAGTATTTCTGTGCACTCGGTTCCTTTGAATTCTCTTCACTGGATCTGCAACCAGAAATAAAAGTGTTACTGAGCATCCACACTAGTCCACACCAACACCCTGTTTCACACACACACACACATACACACACACACACACACACACACACACACACACACACACACACACACACAAGGAAACACCTTGGATTGTGTTTCTGGTTGCCCAGAAACACATCCGCAATCACAACCCCGATGGCAAGTCATAGTTTGCGCCTTTGAGGGGGCAATGGCACAAAAAACAGAGAACTTTCCTTTTCCTATTTATGCTTTTTTTGTTCTGCACAACGATTGTGAAGTTCACAAAGAAACTGTAAATGAACGAAAGCATAAATGCTCTCCAGTACGACAGGGACTTCAGCCACCGGCAGAGCTACGAGTGAGAAAATCTGTCTGTTGGAGTATGTAGAGGAAGATCTTAAGTATCAAGCCCAACCTTTTATTATTGAAGAGTACTATAATACTTTTCTGTAGTTAAGCAGCCAATCTCTCTTCCACAAGCTGTGAGTAGATAGTAGAATAATATGTTCAGTTCATAATGATAATTGAGGGCGAGTGGCTTGAGAGGGAGGCCGAGAGGGACGGGCTATCAGTGTTGCCGACTTGGCGACTTTCTTACTAGATTTAGCAACTTTTGGAGCTAGTGTTGCTGGCTACTTTCATTGGAAATAAGTTGGTAACACTGTGCTAGGTTGTCAGGTAGGATCATTTTCAAAATTTTCTAAATTTCTAAATTTCTCAAGATTACCAACCCTAGCTTTAATATCAGTTACTTCCGCCTTAACTTCATTAAAGTTAAATTAAGTTAAGTTTGAAAGACTATTCAGTTGTTTGCGGGAATAACGTACGACATAATTCTGAGATATACGGTTTTTATTCAGTGTGATTTAAATAGTTTGATCTCAAAGATATACATCTAAGCAGTTTCTGTGTGAGTGTATGATCACAATGATTGGTGGTGTAATCGGCTGCATTGCAAGGGGCACCAGATAAAATCTTGCCCCGGGCACCTAATTGGTCAGGGCCGGCTCTGCAAGGTCACATTTATTATTGATTGCAAGGTGCTTTCAGGGTTAGTGCTGTCAAAAGTATAGCGAGAAGGCCTCAGGTGTGGGCCTCTCTGCGTATTCTGAGATTGGCAGATTATGCAGCCCAGTGTCTGGCCATTGCAACCCGCCCAGAGTGAGTGAGAGAGATGCTCAGTCTGTCTGATGGGTACGTGAGGCCCTGGTCCTGGATCAGCCGGTTCCATGTGACTCAGAGAACAGGAAAGCTAAATTAAAAACAAATAATTTTTTCACTTGAAAGATAATGAATGACGATGATTGACAGTCTACAACACGCTGAGTAACCGCTGCTTTGTGAAGCGTACAGAGCGATGTCAGTGAACCATTAATAAGTTGATATTAAGAAATGGGTGAGTAGGTGAGTAGCTGCTAACTGACCACCAAAAGAAGGAAAAGTGTTGCTGTAAAAAAACCTAATTATAACACAGGGATTCACACCGGATAAATGAAAGGACTAGTTTGATGTTTTTTTGGGGAATAAGCATCTTTGCGTTCTTGCAGAGAGTAATATGGGAACATAGATACCGGTCTCATGTGAGTATGTAGTTCCAGCCAGCAGCCGGTTAGCTTAGCTTAGCACAAAGAATGAAAACAGGGGGAAACGACGAGCCTGGCTATGTACAATTGAACAACATTTGCCTACCAGCAGCTCTAAAGTTCACTCATTAACGCGTTATATATGAATTAATACCGTGGTCTATGACATGGCTGGATAGCTAACAAGTCTCGTTGTTCAACATTCTGTAAAAAAATATATATATTTACTGTTTTTCAACCGTACGTAATGTAACTGATCTTTCTAGCGTAACGTTAGCTTAGCTAGCGTTACGCTAATCAAGATTTTGGACAATGACATGCCTGAATAGCTAGCTAGTCTAGCTAGACGGTCAAATCATATATACTGTAAGTCAACAGTATGCAATGCTACTGACTTTTACTCTTGCTAGCATATCATTAGCTTTCTGGCTCGTAGCTTTCTGGGTTATATGAGCTGAGCGGATTAAAAACACTTTCTGTCGCCAAGTCGTATCTAAGGTTTGTCCTATTTACTGGAGCGATGAATAATGTTTCCATTGCATAAGAAAAATATAGCTCTTGATATAAATCAATGGTTTTCCTTTTTTTTCTTTGGCAAATGACGACAGTTATGAGCGGGTTACTGCCCTTGGAGGTGTCCATTATCGGTGATTAATGGACTTCACAGATGGAACCGTACTCGGTCCTGGCCTCCACGTCGCCCATTAATTCCTGATGATGGACACCTCGTTGTACATTATCTCTTACGTAACAGTTGTGATATGAGATATGAGAGTGTTATAGATATTCTTCCTCCAACTCTCGGCAAGAAAGCAAACCCATCTCCTAAAATGTCAAACTATTCCTTTTGATTATGGTAAATATTAAAGAGAGGAGCGGGATCACCATGTCCCTCCACACCTTCAGCATTGAATGTCTGTGTGTGTGTGTGTGAAATGTGACAGTGATCCATACCAAGCCAGAAGGACCTGCTCTTTTATTTAGCCCCACACCTCATCAGCAGTTACCATGGAAACCAATCAGCCCGACTCATTCTCATCTCCGCGCCCTCTTTCTTCTGACTCCTTTCATCCTGCCTGCCCTAATCACAAGTCACAACCTCTTCTATCAGTGCTACCCACTCAGCCATCTTGTTCTGCGTGTCTCTGCCGTCCCCTCCATTTTGCTCCATCATTTTTCAATTTTTCTTTCGGTGGGATTCCCCGGCCAGCGCTCATCTTTTGTCTCTTGATGTTCTCCCAGGCCAATCGTATTAGCACACAGACATCTACATCACCTGTCTGATTATTCCTGTTTTAATGTTTATACAATCTGTGTCATCATCTCTCCTCCGCATCTAATTAAATCCTGTGAAGGCTGACATCACAATAAGATGAATGATTTAACCTTTTCACCCGGGGAACCAAAATAAAAGCACAATTTAGTTACAAATTAGAGATATTTTTCCATTTTACTGTGTGGACGGATAAAACTCTCACTACCGTCTCCCTTCAAATAAAAAAATATTATTATCATCTGCCATCTGGGGGACACGCAAGCAAATTTGCAGTTAAAAAGTCATTTCAGTTTAAAGGCAATCTGCCCGGTGCTCCGGTGAAGAGGTGTGATGGAGAATGCAGCTCTGGATGGTGAGGAGGCTGTGATTATGAGGCACTTATCCAGACCAGTGGAGGGGCGAACATGAAGCCCCATTCCACCGCTGTAGATACTTCTCACAGCTCTTCTTCCCTCAGCCTCCGCCTGTTGGCCATGCTGCCTCCGTCATGTGATCTTGTGACCTGCGCTCGATATCAGCTGTGATTGGGATTTTTAGCACCATAGCTTTGCAATTTGGGCCTTTATGATATCATCATAAAAGGGACTGTGCAAAAAGTAGGAGGGGAAGGAGGTATCAGAAATGGGGGAGGGTTATGGTTAAGAGCTGGAAGTACGGCTGTGTGATTTTCTTGGAAATTTCTTATCATTGTTCTCATCCTGGTTTTAGATTTTCTTGTGAGATTTATCATCGAAAGAAAATACATTTAAACAACAAGTATTGCATATTAACAAAGCCTCCTATACTGTGTGTCTTTAAAGACCAAGACATTTACAACATAAACAAGTCCATATGCCAAGGAACGTTTCTTATCTTTATAACAGAAACATACGAGCACTCCTTACCAAGTGCTTAAAGCTCTACTATGAGGTGGCTGCTCAGATTAAATTACCTTCCGTCTCACATGCCACACATCAGCTATCATACACTCTCACTTGGTTTCAGTGCGGGTGTGATCATTTCCTCTGCCATCGTCTGAACTAAACCTCATCTGAGCGGCCAATGTCTTAATCCTCCGCCATTTTCCCTGAGGTTCTCCCGCTCTTAAGAAGCGTGTGGATTGATGTCTTACGTTAAAGCTGGGCTCGGCGGGAGTGAATTCAGAAAAATCGCAGCTCCTCCCTTTTAGGCCTCCCTCCCGAAGCCACTCCCCCCAAAATGCATCAAACGCGCACTGCCTGATGGCGCCTGGGAGGAGCGTGGCGCATCGTTTCCACCGCTAACCGTAACAAGCACGCCCAGTGAGTGCACAGGCAGGTAGACATGCAGGCAAAACGATTTGGTCTTTTTGCCGATACCGGAATTTTTATTTTTTTCTCTCTCGCTCTCTTTTTTTGAGCATTTTGATTGCCCTCAGGATGTAATAAAAATGTCAGCACTAGCAAAAGTTTTCTAAAATAAACTGCCTACCCTAGATGTAATCTTATGAACAGGAACAAAGGATTCTGCATACATTATTCTGTTTTTAGTGCTCTTTATAGTGAAACTGTCAACTTAATGGTGTAAATCTTTCCCTGGTGTTTTATTTTCGTTCCTTTTCCAAAGTGCCCCCAGTGCCATTTTCATAGAAGTAAACATGGATTTGCACAGCAATTTTCTTCCCATTACTGTGATATGTAAGTTAGGAAGCAGAGCCTCCACCAGAGGGCGCCGCTGTAACACCGCTGAAGCTCCCTGGCAACGCTCAGTTCTACTCTTTGCAACTTGTTGTGAGCTGGTGGAGCACTTCACACAGTTTTGAACCTGATCTATCGTCAGGTGTTTTGATACAAACATCGCTATTTTTCGCATCTCTCTCTTAATTCACTTTGACACTTGGGGGGGAAAAAAAGAATTTCTCTCACAAAGTGTCTGTGTCACACACACACACACACACACACACACACACATACACATACACACACACACACACACACACACACATACACACACACACACACACACACACACACACACACACACACACACACACAGAGCCTCATTAACACCTGAGCGACATGCAGAGATTAGACAGAACACATCAACACACTCCGGTAGCTTCACACCTCACAGGAAGTCTCCCCCGAGTCTTTGCCAACAAAAGACTCCTCCCCACGCAAACACTCGCGAGAGGCTGAAACACACACACACACACACACATATATACAGTGTCTCTGAGGTGTGATCAAGCAAATTAAATTAGATGTAACGAGCAGATTTCTCTTTGCTTTCCAGCTGGTGAACTTCATGAGCAAGGCCTGATGTTTTGATGCCGTGTGGCAGATTTAAATTGACGCTGTGATGCATACTACAGCCCAACTTTCCAACCTGCTCACTGATGAATAATAAGCAGAGTGTCCTTTTCTTTTCTGGATATAATCTCCCGCATCACCAAAGGTTTTTGTCCGTCACTTTGCAAAATATTTCTTCTTCTCTTAACTTGATGTCGTTGTAACTTAAATGACGCTGTCGGCTCATCAACAAGTTTGTCTCGAGAGTTCGGTGGTTTTACTTCAATTGACCCCTCGCTAAGTCCCCCCCCCCCCCCCCCCCCCTCTGATTCTCCTTCAAGCTGTCAGAGTTACTGTGGAGCCCACACTGTCACTAACTGCACCCCCTGAAGAAATGTGATGCTTTCTGACTTGGACTAGCTCTCTAAAAAACTTGTTCAGAAAATAAATTAACCAATTTTTGCAATGTTTTTTAGCAAACAAATGTTTATCAGGCATTTAATTAGAGAGGAGTGAAACTGGAAGGTTTGGTGTATGTAAGTGATACTGAAGTGAAGATTTCTGGCTCAATCTGAGAAAAAACTTGGTTTGAGAAAATGAGAATGATTCAAGATATGTATTCTGAAAAAAAGGTGAAAAAAACAACAACGAGTAGGCATCAACATAAAACTTCTCCGATTTATAATTTAGTATTACGAGTATTCTGAAACTTTATGTATAAATATACAAATGAGGCATTATCTAAAGATAACTTTTGGTGAATTCAGGAGAAATCTACAGACACAAATATGAATGAAGAACTTAACTTTATTTATATCGCACCTCTCATTCACAGAATGCAGCAGAAGGTGCTTAGCAATTCAGCAAAACAAAAACACCAAATACACAAGTTTAAAAACCACACGCATACACAAGGATGACAGGAGAAAATAAGTGTTTCTATTATGGCGGCTGGCAGGAAATGAAATGAGAGCAACAGGAGTTTTTAAAATGCGGGGAAAGAGAGCTGGGCTGGAGGATGATGAAAGCATCTCCTTTTCCCCTCAGCCCTGTTTCACACAAAGTACAAAAGCTCCCACTCTCTCTTTTTCCTCTCCACGTCTGCTCTCGCCTCACCTGCCCAGAAAACACACACAGTCAGCGAGAGAAACGCTGCTAAAAAAGCATGTAGGCCAAAACTCTCCATGCAATCCTTCTCCAATGCCAGCTCCCCTCCTCTCTTTCCTTTTTCATCCAGTCACCCCGTCTCACCCCGCTCCCATCATCCTCTGTCCTCCTTTCTTTACTTCCCCTCGCTGCTTGTACTACAACAGCTCTCTGAATGCACCGTTGGTTCTGCTGCTTTCTTACTTCAACTACATTTCCTCAGCATTTTTGTCACCCTTAAGTGCTCCCTCTAAACTTGTATAGACTATAAAATACTCCCCTCACTCTTTTTCTCTTACTCTCATTCAATAGCCAACGCCGGATAAACCTCTCAGGGTCGTTTTCATGTGGAAACCATTTATTCGGCCCACGAAGCCTATTTATCACGTTCTCCTTTGTCAAAATAAGAGCATAGAGTGGCTGCACAAGCCAGCTCCGAACATCATTGTGTTAATGTAGCTGTTTGTCATCGTTTGAGCGAGGAATCGATAGAGTGATGATGCGTGTTTGAAAAAAGAGGGTAGTGGAGAAGGAATGTAAAGAGAGAGTTTGTGAGTTTGCCCAGATCTTACACTGCGACATACCCTAACTATCTTGGTTTTTGTCCATCCCCATCTTGGTTTTTGTCCATCCCCATCTTGGTTTTTGTCCATCGCCATCTTGGTTTTTGTCCATCGCCATCTTGGTTTTTGTCCATCGCCATCTTGGTTTTTGTCCATCGCCATCTTGGTTTTTGTCCATCGCCATCTTGGTTTTTGTCCATCGCCATCTTGGTTTTTGTCCATCGCCATCTTGGTTTTTGTCCATCCCCATCTTGGTTTTTGTCCATCGCCATTTTGGTTTTTGTCCATCGCCATCTTGGTTTTTGGGTGTCACCATATTCGTTTCTGGAAGTCGCCATCTTGATACTTTTTCAACCAGAATTGTCTTAAAAAGACATTACTAGGGACCATAAATGTTACAATTTACTTTGCCAAAAACCAATTAGAATATACTAGTATTTTTAGTAAAATATAATATGCTTAGTGGTGCTGAGGAGAACTGCAGATTCAGGTGATTTTTTTCCTTTGAGGGTTCCTCGTTTCAAGCGACCCTTTCCCTCATTAAACAGTCATTTCATTCCGTGTTAAAAGAAAAGATTGCTTCAACAAAGATTTTAGGTATCCTGCCAGTTACCAATTAGAACAAACAGGGCTACAAAGCCAGCCGGCACTTGGTGGCCACAGGAGGTAGCTTTAACCCTGACGAGAACAAGAGTAGCATCCAGCCATGTTTGTCCAAACAATCCCCCTCCTCACCAGGTGATAGCTAACACACAATGTTATTGTTTGCTAACGGAAAGAGGAAGAAGGAATATTCATCTTCTTTTATCTTTCATTTTTTGGTGCAAACAAACTTTTAGAAAATGAAATGAAAACGCTACTATAGCTGGAAGCAATTTGAGCATTGCTGACTGATTTTGGGGATAATTCACACAGAGATGGTTCCCCGCGGCTTCTTCAACAATGGGGTTTTTTAAAGACTTTTTTTGGTCTCCCAGTCCCTTCATTCCCAATCTCAGCATGGAGCCTCTCTTGTATTTAGAATGACAGATTAGAGATCAGCATGGACCACTGAGCGACTCCAACTCCCACTGCGAAGCTGTAATTAGCACTGACCGCCTGTCGGCTTCCAGGTCAAAACGAAGTAACCTGCATCAGAATGACAGAAGACTTCCTGTTCCCTCTCTTGTAGTGAAAAAGGGTAGAGAAGAGATCCAGAGGAACTGGGAGTGGGAGTGCGGTGTGTGGGCGGGGTTGCTGGTTGTGCTGGCAAAGTGTTGGTTGGTGGGAGTTTTGTTGGCTTTAAACCTGGTTGAGAAAAATACACTCCGACTCACTACACAACAAAACAAGGTCACAGTCTTCCAAGATCAAACGTGCTTTTTGTGTGTTTTTTTCTGGAAAATGCAGCGGAGGAGATCAGATACACCAGTACTTCAATAATGTATCATGTTCTTGTACACAGTGCAGTTTGTGAGAGTATTGTCGTGTCTTTCTGCTTTAAGCCTGAGGACGTTTGTGGTTGGGCGTTATTGTCATGTTGAAGCGTGTTCAATTTTAAAAGCAGAGGAGCTGCAGGTCTGCCACAAACACACATGATCACATCAAGCATGCACATGTACATGCACACGCTATGTATGAAACATACAGTATACCAACAAGTCCTTCATACCAAACAACAAAATGACCAAACGACTTTGAGTATTTTTTCATCACAATACCTGTCTTTCCTCTGTAAAACCCTTTCAAATACCGGATGGGGCTTTTACAGAAATCCATCCAATCAAATGAGACTTTGTGTGACGAGCCCGCCACACCGGCTCGTATGGAACTTCACCGTTTCAGAATGAAGTAGCTAACAGAGCAATATGGAGAGATGGGAGGAAATGTGTTTTTAGATTTAAGTGGGCAAGAACGTTTTCATTGCTCAAAAAAAAAATGTGGCCACGGACCGGATCGCTCTAAACTCTGAGACCTCCCCTTTTTAACGGTCCAATAAAATGCGGAAGATTTGATTTAAAGCCTTCTTGTAACTTTACAACGCTCAAATAATCAGTTTCACTGTGAAATACATCACAGTGCAGAAGCTAAAGACGCTGTGCTTTCCGTTTCACTGGGACTTTAAAGGACGTCACTCCTTGTATTACAACCCCTGCAATAACGGATTCATATGGCTGTTTTTTTTAACTGCCACCACATATGTTTAAAGGAAAGGTTTGACATGTTGAGAAATATGTAAGTTAAGTAAAGCCAGCAGCCGGTTAGCCTAGCTTAGCATTAAGGGTGGGCTCTGTGCAACTTCAACAAAGCTGACCTCCCAGCTTCTCCTCTGAAGCTCACTGAGTTCAACCACAATGTGTCGCTTCCTGACCTTTTTTAGTTTTCGGTTCAGTTGAAGTGCCTCAACTTGCACAAACAGGCAAAAACGTGTGGAATCAAATCACATCAACCTTCTGTAACTCCTCTACAATCAGTCATAGAGGAGCGGCCGAAGACACCTGGCCACCACACACACACACACACACACACACACACACACACACACACACACACACACACACACACAAACACACATTTTCACGTTGCCAGACAGCCGTGGAGTGAAGCCCACACAGACACAAACAGCACCAGGCTAGTTTTCGCGGGGTACGAGCCACCTACGCTAACCGAGCGAACATTTTCATATTGAAGATCTCCACAGGGTGAATCACAACAGTGTGGAGCAGTGAGATGGAGACAAGCAGCAGCCCGAGTAGAAAAAAAAGGCAAGAAAAGAGGACACGAGGAAAACTGGAGAGAGGAGGAGGTGGTAAAATTTTTGTCTTCAGGACCACCACCTCGAGCTTTGAGCCTGTCCTCCTATCACCCTTCCTCTCTCTTCTTCTACCTAAACCACACAATTACATTTCTGTCTTCTCCTCCCTCCTCTCTCTTTCTATCGCTTCATCACTCTCCGTCCTCTGTCTCTGATTTTCTCACTCTGTCATCTCGTCTTTCCTCTCTCCCCTCATTCCCTTCTCTACCACCCCCACCCTTACGTCTTTCATTCTTTTCCTGACCCCCCTCCTCCTCCCTCCCTTCCTCCCTCCCGCCTCCTCCTCCTCCCCCAGGACTCCTGTCATGGCCAGGTGCAGTGTACCATGTGTCGGCGTCAGGCCTCCTAATGGACGGCATGTGTCTGACGGCGGACCCCTGTGCCTTCGCCGTTCTTCTGCTCTAAATCCTCCCGTCCGTGAAACACAAAACTGCTCTTTCAGGCAACACGGCTCCGACGGCGTCCAGGGACGAGACCGGAGCTCCAGAGGGACAGACAGGGCCTCAGATTGACCCTCGTTACAGCTTTATAACATATTCTGTGGCGATCCATCTGGTAATCGTGCTAACTGTAGCATGTTAGCATTGATAATGTCTTATTCTCTATCTAAACTTAAAGGCCCTTTTTTAAAGAGGTGCAACCAAATGAGAAAGCTGGCAGCTACAGAGATGCATGTTGTGCCATGAAACTTTGTGTAGTGGGAACAAATGTCCAGCACCAAACAGGAAGAGGGCCGTGGACCTCCTGCACTAACCGAGCGCAACAGCGTTCAGCGTAATGACGTTCAGCCGTCTAATGTAGCCACTCGTTAGCAACCGTCTTTTTCAAGAAAACTTACTAAAAAGTATTAAGGAGAGGGGTATTTACTCGTGTATTTTATATCATAGAACAAAACATTGAAATCTCTTTAGCTTGTGTTAACCACAGACCTTATTTCAGACATCTAACAAAATGTGCAACGACCGCCCAGGTTTATTTGGCGTCTCATTATAGCATTTTTACTATGTTTGCCACACAAACAAGGTTCAGTTCAGAGCCCGCAGTAGTGATAAGACACCACGAGTTGGTTTCCCTCCTGAAAGTCACGGTGCTAAAATTGAAAGCTGAATACCAACCCAACAAACAAACAAATATTACGGGTCCAGCCCTAAAAATAACCTCACACAACGTTCACCTTGCATTTTATAGATGAACCACATCGCCTAACTTTGTAGGCGAGACAAACACGCTGCCTCTGTTTAACCAGTAGAAACGCACACCTCTGCAGCTCAGCGATGAAGACAGGAGCACTGTGCTGTGTTAACGGTGGCCTCTGACAGTGGGGACAATAATAAGACTTGCCGTTGCGTTGGTTGGACCCTCGCAAGTATCCATGTGGACCTCAGACCGCCGTGTGCGCTGTGCTGGCGAGATTTCAAATATTCCACTACCAACACTATTTCAATAAGACTTACATAACAGTGCATGTAGAATTCATGAGTCGAGAAACATGCAGTTACCAAAACCCCTCCAGCACTGAGCTTGTTTCAAATGTCTTTTACGTCGTCACATTGCCACATGACGATCTGTATAAGTTATATACATGAATATGAATATGTAGATTTGAAACAGAACCCCAAAGAGCTAAAAAAAAGCTCAAACTACTGCCTCTCTGCTGTGCTGCACACGTTGTATTTATAGATCACGGGAACATTGCCTCATATGAAGATTTAATACACTTCATCAAATATGGCTAACCTGGTAAAGCTGTCATCAGTTTGTGAAGAAAAAGATTGACGATTTTTGCATTTGTGCAAGGGCGGCATGTTTTTGATATCCAGGTTAAAGGCGCGAGGGACAGAGAGAGAGTGTGAGTGGTTGTATTTTAAGAGCTGCACTCAGCTCACTGCGGTGGGTCCTTCACACGCCGTCGGCTGTTGCTGTTCCCTGGACTCGTTCCCAACAGCGCTCCCAAATCGCCCTCCGTCCATCGCTGCCATTCGGCCGTCTCTATGTCACCGCCGCTGTAAACCCTCGCTGCCTCCTGGCGTCGCGGGCCAGTTGAAATTCAGAAGGAACAGATATGAAATATTCAGCGAAGTTAAAACAGGGAGAAAGACGCCAAAGACGCCACTTTAAATAAGAACTATTTAAAGTGTTTGTACTGGGAAGTTGATTTTTGGGACCCATGGCATCACGTGATAGTTGTAATTGCACCAGAATATGCACAGGCAGACGGGTAGGTAGCGCGTCCAATCATCACATTCTGGCTAAATGAAATGATCAGACGGGCTTATTATATTCCTGCGATGAGGTGAAGTGAACAAAGGCAGGCTGTGAGGGAGATGAGGACGTCTCTCAGAAGGTCGAGGATAGAAGGAGACGCTCCTCTGCAGGCAAGCCTCGTGTGACGGCGCCCAAATTGAGACGTCTTCATGTGACCTTTCACCTTGCTATTGATCTGCCTTTCCATCTCCAGGCTAGAATGTGGTCTTTACTCTGAAGCCGGTCCCCTTTCCCTGTTAATGATGTCACGCTTTTTTTTTTTCAAGTGAAAGGTGAGAGTGTGTAAGAGTGTGAAGCAGCGCTAAAGGGAAGGAAAGGGGAATATAAGGTAGTTGTCAGGGGGGGGGGGGGGGGGGGGGGGACGGTTTAATGAGTCACACACCCCCTGAAAACACCCCCTCTCACCCGGAGCAAAGCCACCAAAGAGCTTCCGACAGGTGTGTGTGTGTGTGTGTGTGTGTGTGTGTGTGTGTGTGTGTGTGTGTGTGTGTGTGTGTTGCAGCCGCTCACTTCCAACATGCACGTGCAGAAAAAAAGAAATGCACGCACAGAATCAGAAAGTGTAATATTAACGGCACCCTTACAAAGAGACCGGGCTTTACGGACACATTTTTTATGCGAAAACGCTAAAAATACAGAATGTTACAAACCTTATTCCTTCAGTTATTTCTTCACCATGACAACCGCAGATAGCAAACACACGTCCCCCTCAAGGGAAGCACAGATAAAGGCTGGTTAGATACAAATATAGAAAAAGAGCCAATTAAGAAAAAAAACACCTATTGTTTAAAAATGGAAAATGAGTGTGTGTGTGTGTGTGTGTGTGTGTGTGTGTGTGTGTGTGTGTGTGTGTGTGTGTGTGTGTGTGTTGGTGGGTGTTTGGTTACTCTCGTAGGTTTACAGTGCTGTGTGTTTTGCTGCTGGTGCCGCTGGTGTGGGTGGAGCTGTGTCTCTGGTCAGCGATGTGACTTTTAGCTGAACGTCCCTCTGAGGGCCTCAGCCTCTCCACTCAGCAACACCAGTTCATCCATTCACACAAAGAGGACCGTGGGAAGAAAAGGGAATCTGATGGTGGAAATACCTCCTCTGAGCAACATGATACGGGACTGAAACATTAAAAGCTGATGAAGTTGTTTTATATCAACAACGGATGTAATAACCATGTTTGATTTCTGGTGATGAACTGTCATAGGATTCTATCTGTATCGCATTTTGGCGTCTTTCAGCTCATTGTTGTTGTTTTTTACCACCAACGACTTTACTGTTTCGGATAGAACGTGTGCCTGTTCAAAAGGGGCCGATCGCTTGGCTCCCGGTCAGGCAGCAACCTCCGGGTTTCAAAGGTGAAGCCAATGTGAAAGTGTCTTAAACTGGCCAGCAGGGGGCGACTCCTCTGGTTGCACAAAGAAGTCAGATTGTATAGAAGTCTATGGGAAAATGACTCTTGTTCTCATGTGATTTGTTACCTCAGTAAACATGAGTTTATGGTCTCAATCTCTAGTTTCAAGTCTACTTCAACACAGCATGATGTTCATTTAATAAATGAAGGTCCATTTAGAGTCAAATAGACTATAAAGCAGAGTATGCTTTAGGGCGGGGCTACTGTGATTGACAGGTTGCTACCACAGCGTTGTCCGTTTAGGGAGTTCGACGCAATTTTATCTTAGAAATTAAACCCTTTCACAGTGTGTTTTCAGTTTGTGAGAGTCAATTGTAACAGTTGGCTAAAAATGTCTTGTTCAGTGTTGTCACTTCCAAAAAAAACAAGATGGCGACACCCTGATACCAAGATGGTGTGCGGCCAAAATGCCAACCTCGAGGATTCAGAACAGGAGTCCACCAACCAACGTGATGTCACGTGACTACGTCCACTTCTCACATACAGTGTGTTGCTGTCGGGGGGGATGTGGCAGTTCAGAATGCAAACCTTTAATGAGGGGGCTGATTGCTCGGCCCCTGGGGGTGCTGCCGGCGGCATTGCCAAGAAAATTGCTCATTGACTCCGGAGAAGTGAAGGAGAGTTTGGTTGCGATGTTATGCAATGTGTATCCAGCATCCAGTCGAAACAGTGAACTGCAGCCCTGAGCCCTGACTCACAGAGTGCTGTATTGGCGGGTCCCCAGAAATACACCCACCGAGTGTCGCGGAGCAACTTTAGCGCTCATTTTGAGCGGTGTGTCCACTTGGTGACCGTATTCCTGAGTCTCCAGCAGCTCCTGAGGGGAACACGTGTCTCCGCTTTCGTTGCTATTTGCTCCGCTGTGTTCACCAGCTACAGTCGCTAATTCTGCCCGTCTTAACGTTCATGCCAGGCTTACGATGTTTAACGCCATCGCCACCTTCTCAAAAGACATGAAGCCGGTTAGTATTTCAGGAATTCAACTTTTTAGAGGCGTCAGCTGATGGTTGAGAACCAAATGTCAAAAACGCACTTCAGTCCCCTGCACACGTGTTCTTACAACACACACACACACACACACACACACACACAGTATCTACAAATACACCCACAGCTCAACTGTAGTAGATTTCATGAGTGCTGGCAGCATAAAGGCTGCTCCCCCTTTCTCTCCCACCCACCTCCTTTCCTCTCTCCCTCTCTCTCTCTCTCGCTATGCAATTCGTTTTTGCCGCTCGTGCTGCCGCGGAACCCTCTTTTATTCAGTTTTTTTGTTGAAGAGAGAAGCCTCCTGCAGATTTCATTGTCTCTCTCTTGTCTTGTTCTCTCTCTCTCTCTCTTTCTCTCGGATCCAAACACCGAGCCCCCTCTCACTCTGTCTCTCCCTCGGTCCGTGTTTCCTATGCATCTCCTCGTGGCCGAGGGGAACAGGGACCTGACTCGCCCCTCTTCCTCTCCTCCTCCTCCTCCTCCTCCTCCTTCTCCTCCTTCTCATCCTCTTCCACCTCCTCCGCCTCTCCCTCCTCTCTGCTCTTCCTCTCACCTCGTAACGGCGGGATAATGTTCTACTTCCAGCTGGTGATCATGGCCGGGACGGTGCTGCTGGCTTACTACTTCGAGTACACGGACACCTTCCCCGTGCACGTCCAGGGCTTCTTCTGCTACGACAAGACCTTCTCCAAGCCCTACCCGGGTCCGGACGACGCCGGCAAGATCCCCCCCGTGCTCATCTACTCGCTCGTCACGGCCATCCCCACCCTCACGGTAGGAGTGTATTTTTAAGTGTGTTAAGGAAAGGAAGAAGTTGTCAAAGTTGAGGCGGTGCGTTTGAGTTGTTTTGAAGTGTTGTTCCCTTTTATTCTTCGTACGGTTCGGGAGTTTTGTGATGAATCATCTCTGGTGTGCGTGTCGCACCGCCGATCTAGTGAGCAGATCGGCAAGCCGCATGGAGGTAACAACCTCCAGGCTTGATAGGCAGGTGTGTGTGTGTGTGTGTGTGTGTGTGTGTGTGTGTGTGTGTGTGTGTGTGTGTGTGTGTGTCTGTGTGTGTGTGTGTGTGTGTGTGTGTGTGGAGAGAAAAAAGACACAGAGACATAACGGGCGGGCCGGTCATTAGAGAGAGAAGGAGACGGAAGCAGAGAAAGAGAGGCAGACAGAAGAAGTGACAAAACAATAGAGGAAGCAACAGAAAGAAACGGAGCAAAAGTTGGGAGTCGAGGCAGAGCGATGATGCTGCCTTACAAAGAATAAATAAGAAAAAACTTCTCAAGACAGGTGCACCGATAGGTGAGAGATGAGAGACAATGAACACAAAGGAAGACAATTTGGAGGGGGGGGGGCTTGTCACGTGTGAGGTTAGCTGTCGAACCCCGAGTGAGAGGCGAGGCAGCGAGCGTGAAATGCAGAACACCTGGAGTCAACCCTCATCCCCCAGCAGACCCCCCCCCCCTACACACACACACACACACACACACACACACTCACAAAAGCACCACAGACAGAACCAGCCTCCAGCCGACAACCTGACCGGATGACAAAACCACAGCCCGGCACCTTCTGTTTGCATACAGCAGCTGATGGCTGTGGGTTATTACCGCCTGCAGATTTTCAAAATAAAGTCGTATTCACAGCAGACCAGAGCAAATGTGCGCGGTTAGTAATCTTATAGGTTCACGCTGCTTATGAAGTCAAGTGCAAGTATGGATTAAGGGACTGTATGATCACAGATTCACATGATTTACTTGTCTTTTCACAAATATATTGTCTCTTGATATTGGGAGAGGGTAATGCATTTGTTTTAGTGCCCCTCCCCAAATTCTTGGGGTAGAAGGGAGGGGTACAAAGGTAAACGCTTAGTTTCTGATAGGTTAAATAAAAACACCTACACCGTCATCGTCGTTTAACATTGCCGATTCAAACAGCAGGTGCACTCTTCAGCACCAGGCTACGCTAATCCTAAAACCAAGCAGACCTTTAAAAGCGCCCTAGCGGAGGGAAAATTACTTTTGGATGTTGATCTGGGTCAGAGCACATTACTTCCACCAGCTAATCTGCCTTAACAGGTGCTGACAGAGGCTCTGGTGTGCGCGTGTGTGTGTGTGTGTGTGTGTGTGTGTGTGTGTGTGTGTGTGTGTGTGTGTGTGTGTAGCAGCAAGCAAATCGCAGCAGTAACTCCCCATGATAGCACCAGTCTGTTTCAAAATGTGCTCTGCCACGTGCCTCCTGGTTCCCTCAAGGAACCGGGTCTCTTTTTTTATCCATCTCACGGCACAAAGGCCACACCGCCTCTAATACAATAAGGAGTTGTGGCGTTTTAGGGAGGACCCCGCCTGTCCGAGTCGCTGTAGGTAACCGGTCCACCAGACTCATATTTGGGTCAGTGCCACAGTAATGCACTCCATGGCTCCCTGACAGCTCCCAGTAGGGCCCCCCGACATCTAATTAAAATCATCAGTCACCTTCTGAAGTTCGAGCACGAGGAGCCGATCCACCGCCCCGGGAGCGAAACAGAAGAGGAGGGACCTGACATCTTCCCACCTCCGTCTGTTAGTCACATCATGTGTTGGTTACCAAGCCTGTTGGAGTCCTGTTTGAAACAACGGGTGTTCGATTATCAACACAAGCAGCGTCTCATTCGATTCATTGAATTTGCCAGCTGAAGTGATGACCTCTGATTTTATCAGCTGTAGCTTGCCAGCTAGCTAATTAAGCTAACATTAGCTCCAAAGGTTGGTCGGACTTTGTAAGTGAATCTTTTGTAAGGTGGGGTTGCGCAGCAGATGGAAAGAAACAAAAAGCGACGGTAAATGTTTTCTCCTTTCGGTGGTTATTGTCTAAGCGGTTATAATTTGCAGGCATCCTTTTTGGATTTGGTTATTTCCTGAAATACAACAAGGAATGGGCAAAATCTCAAGCTTTTGATGATGATGAATTTACCTGAACCATAAAAACAAGTGAATGAGAAAGAACTGCACTTAATAATCCTATTTTTGGATTCGCAGATTTCACCCTAAGGGAACTGCTGCAGAAAATTCTCCACACAAACACACACTGGTTCGTTTTGAGGACATCTTGAAAGTTTGCCAAATGGAGCTTGTTAAGCCAGTTAAATTCAGGATGAATTAACTTATCTCGCACAGATTCAATCTGACAGTGCGTTCGCAGATGTGTGTTCATGCTCCTCTGTAAATCCCTCCTTTGATCAGTTTTCTTTGTCTTCCTCGCTCTCTTAACCTCAGTTACGTGTCCTCTCTCCACAACCTTCCCCGTTCCTCACGCCGTTGCATCTCATCCACACTGACCTTTTTGACTTCATGTTCTATTCATAACCTTTCCTCCTTTCGCCTGTGCAATTGTAGCCTCATCTGTTTAGTCCTTGCTTTCTTTTCTTCGGTTGGCAATCTGCCGTATTCACCCGACTTCGGTCCGTTAGCACTTCATCTTTACTCGGGTTTACCTCTTCCTTCATCTCTGGTTTAGTCTCCACGCTCATCAACACCTCCTCTGTCTTTTCTGACGCTTTACGGCCTTGCCCTCCCTGACCTCTCCTCACACCCGTTGTTTGTCTCACCCTCCAATTAACACTTGTCTTCTGTGAATCGATCGGAGCTCCTCAGCTTTCCCGCTCCACAATCTGTGGCTGGAGGGATCAATCAAAGTACAACCGCACAGGAAGACACTCTCACTTCCTGCTCTTTTCCTCGGGCAACAAAGATAAATCATCCTGAGATAAAAGGCATACGCAGTGAGAAATGCATTCCTATCTTATTAACGAAATAAAAATGTCAGCACATCAAGTTCAATTCTAGGTGAAGCCCACACTACATCCTTGTGTAAATGTGGCACTACCGAGCCAAGCTAGCCTTTTCCAGTCGTTATGCTAAGCTAAGCTAACCAGGTTGTTCATATTGACATGGAGAGGGGTATCAATCTTCTCACCTAACGCTCAGCAACAAAAGGGAATCTTCATATTTCAGCCTGGCACATGTGAGAATAATATATAGAGGGTTACAGCAGCATTACTACAGTAACCTAGCAGTAGATATTGAGTGACTTCTAGCACTCTTAGAACAAAATTATGCTTTTCTTCATCACAGTTTAATCTCAGCAAAAATATGCTACAGTATCTAAATATGTCTTGCGTCTCCACTCTTATTTATCCTGAAAAAAACAATTGTTTGCAGACGACAGAAGTAATTGCATTCACAACAAATTGTGAACTTCTCGTCTGCGTTAGCGACCAAGCTAACAGGCGTGCTAACTGGCAAGTTAATGTCTATGTTGGCATCATGGACAGCCCTGTAAGAGGTTGTCCTTTGTGAATTTAAAGGCATAGTTCTCCCCCAAAATCAAAAATACACATTTTTCCTCTCGCCTGTATTGCCATTTATCAATCTAGATTGTTTTGATGTCAGAGTTGTCTGTCTTCTCTCCGATATAATATGACTATATGCTTCAGTTTCAGTTCCGACATGAAATTCAACTTAATGTATTCTTCATGCGCTTTGAGCCGAGTGCCATTTAGTTGTATTACAATGGAGAGAAGGCAGACATCTCTACGGCTGATATCTCCAAAACTAGCCGCCTCACACCAACACAATCTAGATTAATAAGTAGCGCTGCAAATAAGAGGCAAAATATGTATTCAGTTAAACAGCAATTCATTCAGTCAGCAAACTACAAATTCTCTCTCTGAAACTCATGCCACCAAGTTTGAACACTGTTTACCACCTTGAATGATGACATTATGACATTGTGTATAGTTTTATATTTACAGGAATACAGTAATTAGAACATGTTCTGTAATATTAGAACGGCCATGTCTTGAGTGAACAGTCAGTAAGTCTGAAACGTGTTGTTTTGTTGTATTTGTCCTTTCTTTAACCGCAGAGCTTCCTGTACACATTTAACTGGCTGTCACAGAGGTGTCCTGTCACATCCTCACATCCTCAGCCCTAATGCCAGTGGACTAACGTTAAACTGTGCTGTGCCTCACCCACAGCCATGACCTCACACCGGCCTCAGCAGAAAACTCTCACATTCACGCACAACCGCACAGACACGGATCAATGCCTTTCTGTTTGTCTGTCCGTCTCTCACTCTCTCTGAAGCCTTCCAATCCTCTTTGCTGTTGATTTGACTTGACTGCATGCCATATCTCCCTTTTGCAAAACGCAGCCCTCCGCTCACATCTAGGCCAGCGCGCCGCTGACCCAGGTTAATGAGGCAGATGGCGGGGTGGGCTCCTTGCTGCGACGGTGCCGTGGGTGACGACTTTCTGCCCCTTGACTTCTGTTTCTGCGGTGGAAAGGGAAATGAGGAAAACTGTTCCACTATTGCCTGGTAAAAGTTGCGTTACTGGAGAGAATAAATGTACAAAGCAGGCTCGTAGCCCGTCACGAAATTAACAGGGACGAGATGAAATCACGGCTCGGAGAGAAAACGATAGGCTTTCTATTCATGGAGGGAAGAGGTACGTGTTGTTTTCTTCACCGCACGTTAAAGTGGCTTTATCTGCTCTGCCTATCTGTGGTGCTGATGGAGTAATTCACCACAGTCTGCTCAGCTCCCACTCTGCCTGGGACACAATCACAGCTCTGATCTAACTGCTCCCGATAGTAATCACCTGAGCCAGCGTAGTATTGAATCATCACACCATTTTTGCATTTGCTTCATCTCCTTGTTCTCTCACATTTTCTTTTTTTTCCTGTCACCTTAAAGCTGGTGTGTAGGCAACTTTGGAGGAACCAGAAAACAAATCAGTGCCCCTCCCTCTAGGCCTCCCTCCAAAGCCACTCCCCCAAAACACAAGAATGCCCACTGCCTGACTGACGAGTCCACGAGAGCGCGACATCGTCATCGTCGCTAACCGTATACAGCTTCCTCATGCCTCACATGTAAGAAAACACGTAACATTGTCATAATGAACGTAAACAACGAACATTGTTGTTGCTAGCTGTCACAGCTGTCAAGCTAGAATGCTAGTTTTGGGAAGATTTTCATAGAAGAATTGAGTTCCATGCAGTAATTTACTCCTGGCTAGCTAGCCAACGAGTGCACGAGCCAGTATGATTGGATGAGCTTATGAGCAGGCCTGCGACAGCCACGGATACCAGATTTTCTTTTCTGTCGGGGATTTTATTAATCGACAGTTGACGGGATGTAAAGAACATTTAAACAAAAATTAAATAAAATGCATCTCAAATAAATCGCCTACCCTAGCTTTAACCAGTTATTTCACTTCCTCTGTAGTTGCGTTCACAGTGGAGCTGCCTGCTCCATGTACCATATTCCCAGTGGGCCCGAGGCGGGTGTCGCATCGCCCTGGCTACACAGTGGAGCGAGAGAGATAGACAGTAGCAGAGAGTGTGGGTTTGTGCCGTCCTCTTGCCTATCTAGCGGCTTCGGTCAGAACTCCATTCCTGTGAAATGTGATTAGACCGAACGGCGGCTGTCATTTCTGCTTCTTAGCTTTGATCCATTTTTTTTCAGTCAGGCAAAGAGGAGGGACACCTCAGGGGTCCTGCTTGGCCGATGGAGTGCCACGCTTCACTCAGCACCTAGAAGATCTCTGACGAATGCCAGAGTGCCCAATCAGCATTCACAACGGGGGGCTCGCCACCCTCTATTCATAGATCTTTGCATTTGGCCACTGAACCAAATCTGAGGTGTTCTGTGTGTAGCTGTGTTTCAATCACACTCACAAAAGTCCTCTGCAGAATATTATTAAAGAGTTGGCGCTTTAATACATTTTGTTGTCTTGGTAGATTGAGGGATGAGACGTTTAGTGGCAACCGTTGAATGCTGCTCCGCACTCTGGTTTGAAGACGGAGGCCTACGTGTCTGATTGAGCCACTTGTTGAACAGCCTCCATCCACTCAAAAACTACCAAGCACCAAGGCAAAAAAATTCCCATTTTCATGCAGTTATTTTTTTCCCTACATTTTGTCAAGAAATTTCAGAACATGGTATTCCACCCTGGTCCTCTCTCTGATTCAGGTCCATCCGTCAGACGACCCTGTGGTCAGTGGCACCAGGGTGAACCCACCTCCGGGATCAGGAGGATTACAGAAAAGATGATTAAAGATGGAGCGAGAGAGAGAGAGAGAGAGAGAGAGAGAGAGAGAGAGAGAGAGAGCGGTAACAGCAGATGTTGGGTGTGCGGTGGAGCTGGATAAAAATGGAAGGGATGGCAAGACAAAGAATGTATAACCTACTTTTTCCTCCCAGTGGGAAGGAACAATAAAATACATAAAGCGAGGGATTAGAGACGCTACAACACAATGACGAAGAGGTTTCTGCTTCTGTGAGGCAGAATACATCTATACTGCTAGTGCTAAGTGTATATCAATGTAGTAACAAGTGTTTGGGCACCAGGACAGATTCTCAGCGGGCGGTGGTTTTCGATGTGCGATCACGCGACAACGTCCGCAAACTCATCTGCGTTTGCGTCCGTGTGTTTGCGCGCCCGTCCGTCCGCCATCCGTGAGATTGTGTGTTTTTTTCTTCTCTCAGCCGTCATTCTCTATCGCGTCAGCGGATTGAAAACGCACGCCGCCGTCCTCGTTTTTCAGGCCTCCCGTTAAAAAAAAAATCCCCGCGAGAGCCACGTGTGAGTAAAGGTGATGGCGGTGAGATCGAGGCCGCTGCAGATGACGACGGATAATGGGATACTAGTGACAGCGAGGCGTCTCTTTGTGCTTTACACATGAACGGCCAATGGTGTCAGAAGCATTAGGTCTCACGGCTGCAGAGTGGTCGGCTCATCCTGTGCGGTGCAAGAGAGGCAGCATGCTTTAGTTTAGTCACTCCACGCCAGAGATAGGGAGCCCGTGACCGCTCGATCATTTACTTATGAGTGATCGTATTTCTTGACATTTAAGGTTTCATCATTCACTACAGAGCGGCGGTTTGGAACAGCTATAAACACTTTAACCTTAAGAGGAGGACGCTACGGGCGAAGAAACATGCACTGCTCAGGTCAGAGATTTGGGGGAATTGTACTTCGATAACATGTCTTCTTTCAGACTAGTGCAGGGGTCGGCAACCTTTACTATCCAAAGAGCCATTTTGCACCATTTTCCACCAAATAAAATGTGTCTGGTATCACAGCTTATAAAGTTATATATATAGTTATGTTATATATACAAAAACGATAGTTTGTTGTATTTATGAAATTATAGAACAAGAATAAAGACAATTCTTGACATTTTATTGCTATTTTCAGTGACGGTATCACCTCAAACTCCAAGATAAGAGGTGTTCCCTTTGAAAGACTGTCCACTGTGCAAACAATGAAATGAAAATGTTATTATTTAAAACGTTATTTATTTCCATGTTATTTTTTGTTAAAGCCTCAGTTCATGTCCACTACGTTTCCATGTTTTGCTACGTTTACACTGAGCGTCCACACTACGCCGGAGTTTTCGAGCACCGAAAACGGAGGATTTTGAAAACGCTCCTGAGGACGGAAAAGTTTCAAAACTCCGGAGTGGCTTTGTCGTGTGGACGGCCTAAACGCATACATGTGGAAACGATCACTTGTTCACTACTTGAACGGTTCTTAGCAGTCACGACGTGTCCTTCCCTGACTCGTCGCACTCCTATCACGTGACCCTTTCCCGGATCACAAACAACAACAACCTTTATTACCGATCGACTACCAGGTTCATTTAACATGGACAACTGAGTACAGGAGTTTCTGACCTTGTTGTCTGTACTAGCAGCTGTTGTTCAGTTAAAGTCTGTATTTCTGCGGAGGAAGCAGCTGTTATTGGAGCGGTTAGTGAGCGGCGTGACCAGCGGTGTTATCAGACCTACGGAGCGGCCGTCTGAAGTCACAGTTAGAGGCTTTGAGGAGGACGGACACAAAAGGGAGGACTTCCCTTTTCTCATTATTGTTTATTCTTATTATTTCTTAACTATTGTGAAGTCCACACATAAACTATAAAGGAACAAAACATTGATTGCTCTCCAGTAGGACAGAGACTTCAGACACCAGCAGAGCTACAAGTGAGAACAGACAACAATGAAACCAAGGAAACGAGTGAGAGACGTGTGTTGACCACTGTTATGGATCCATAATCTAGTAAACCTTTACGTGTAAGTGTTAATATTAAAGTAGATTTGATATGTGAGAGAGACATAGAGCAAGACCCGCAGCGCTGTAACTAAGTCTGAAAAATAAAACGTCTAAAACTTTCCACGAATTGTGTCTGTTTGAGTTCATAGAGGAAGATTTTAGAGAAGATCTTAAGTATCAAACACGACCTTTCTTTATTAAAGACTACTTTATCACTCTGTTGCATTTTTTTTAGCAAAGCAACCAATCTACCTGCCTGCATGCCCGGTGTACGTGAATAGTCACGTTTTCAGGCGTTTTAGTCTGAACGGAGTTAATCTCGAAAACGATGCTGAAACGCCGTGTGGACGCAGATCGTTTTGGTTTTAAAACGTATTAGTGTGGATGTAGACTCAGGGAGCCGCAACAGAAGCTGAAGAGCTGCATGCGGCTCCAGAGCCGACCCCTGGACTAGTGGAAATAAAACATCCATAATACACATTCAGGTGTTTGTTTTAATACTTTGTCTGTTTGCAGCTGTAGATTTCTCCTAAATTCAGCAAAAGTTAACATTATTTGCATATTTAAACATTTCAGAAAACTTGTTATATAAAAAATAAGTTTCCATGTACGTAATCAACTGGGGAAGTTCAATGTCAATATTGACTTCTGTTTTTCCCTTCTGATTTCTGTTTTGCTCGTGATCCCGAACACGAGCTGAACAGAGTCAGTCGCTATTTGCAGACGGGGGATGCTGATGGAGGCAATGTTGTGCATGTGCAGTCATCCAGGCTCCTTCGTAGATGCTTGATTTAGTCCTCGCAGCTTTATTGATTACCGCACGATGGCCACTGAAGCTGGTGTTAAATCGCACGTAGTCACCGTTAACTTTGAGAAAGAGCTCGTTAATGTCATAATCCCACTTGTTCAACCCATCACTCCCGCTCTCTTTTATTCCTTCTCATCTCCGCAACCCTCCTCACTCATCCGAGTGGAACATCCCCCCCCCCCCCCCCCCCCCCGGTCGTTTTCTAATTGACGCGTGTTGCGTAACAAGGGCCAGTGTGAATGCACTCTCACATTTGACACAAAGCAAGATCTGATTACTCACGCACAGAGCAGAGGATGGGCCCTGTGCTCGTGACGTTGTTCATGTTTCATTCCTTCACTCCTTCCTCTTGTTCCGCTTCTAAATCATGCATGTGAGTACTCTTGTAATGCACATCCACACTCCCCCCGCCAATCTTTAAGCTCATCTTGCTATTTTCTAGAAGTCATCGCGTCATCCTGCGTCGTCGGACTGTGGACTGGACGCTTAATTTCAAGGGATTATAATCCGCTCGTCCCTGAACCGCAGCGACAAGATATTTAACTAGGAATCCTTGGCGGAGGCAGGGAGAGAGAGAGAGAGAATTTAGGGAATGTTGGTTGAAATAATGCGCTACATGATTCACATGGATGCCATCCACACATGAATAATTCATTCTTGCAGTATTACCCCCCCCCCAACCTCATCACTGCTCTGACTGTTTCTCTCTTCCTTTTTCTTTCTTTGCTCTTCAACTTTTCTATTGTGTGTTCATGCTCTCACTCTTCCACTTAATCTCTCGCACGCTCATCTTTAAGAGTTTGGTTTCAGATGTGATTGGGGTGGGGGGGGGGGGGGTAATGTGTTGTTAGGAAAGTATCAGAATTCTTTTTTTTGTGATCAAATCCTTTCATTTTTCAAAACTTGGAGGTTAAATTGAGCATACAAACAAAATCATCGGCATTTACATAACTGCAATACTGGATATGGATCACAAGCACACGACGTGGTCATCTTGTCATACATTATGACGGTCGTTAACCGCTCTTATTGCAGTCGATCAGTCGACTAATCGGCCGTTTTTAGTGTGTGTATTGTGGCAAATTGCGACCATTGTAGCGCGCTAACTTCCACATACAGTAAACTAAACCAACTTACGGCAAGAAGGAAAGTCTTTGAGGTGAGGTTTTGCAGTACTGACTAAAACGAGCAGTGGAGTAGTTACGTTACGAAGCGAAGAGCACCAGAGTAAATGAGTAAAAACAACGTAATGCTTCATCCACTCAGTCTTGTCACAGCGTAGAGAAGCACATTGCTATCGCCAGATGGGTGTCAACCTTGTTCGCCACATTTTCTCTAACCAATTAAAACATGGTGGAATTAGCAAGCTAACTAGCAGAACGCTGGCTAGCTAGCTAGCTTGTCAACAGCGGGCTGATGTCCAGCAGCAGCGCTGGGTCTAACACAGGCGGCAACCTCCGGTTCTGCCGAGTGAAGCTGATGTGGAAGTGTCTTAAAACTTGCATTATCTCTACTGACCATCAGGGGGCGACTCCTCCGGTTGCAAAAAGTTGTAGTATTGTATAGAAGTCTATGAGAAAAACTTCTTACTGGATTTATTACCTCAGTAAACATTGTAAACATGAGTTTATGGTCTTAATCTCTAGTTTTAAGTCTTCTTCAATACAGCATGATGTTCATTTAGTACATTTCGTATAATTTGGCAGCGGCGAAATCACCAAACTTGAGGCTTCAAAACGACAAACCAGTGGGTGACATCACAATGATTAAGTCCACTTCTTATACCCAGTCTATGGTCCCTCCGCCTCACTCCCCACTGTTCTGGAGAAGGGCAACCGAGCTAACTAACTCGCCAGCCATCCGTCTGGAGCTGCGTTCGCTCGCTCTCTTCTCGGCAAACACTTAACGGCCCCACTGACTTGTTTTTGTCGCCATATCAACAAACATTTTCTTTTGTACTAGTCAAATGACCACGGCAAACAGTTTAAAAGGCGTTCTACTCCTATTCTATTTCTATGGAGGGACCTTATGATTGACCGTCTCTAGAGGCCAAACAAACATTCACATTGGACAAAAAGGGCACCGAGGCCGAACAGACACCGCGTTACAGCTCGGCCCGAGGCAAAGCGTTCAAGAGCACTCGTCCACTAGCGACGGCACAGTACCATTATCTCACATCGTGTGGTGTACACACGCCTAAACCCTCCACAGTCCCCATGGAAACGGCCGCTATGCCGTCTTTAATTGGCCCACAAACGTTTGTCCACAGTGCGCCGGTGCCCCCTTACACCTCTGATTTGAAGCTGCTGATTAAATGCCCTCCGCTTTGATTTCATGCTCGTACTAGTGTTTCGAGGGTTGCCGTGGAGCACCCAGTAGGGTTGTGTTTCGCTAATGAAAGAAGGCACTCGGCCGGGCACGCACTTCACAGTCACTGCTGCACCGACTGTGCCCCTGCATGCTATTACCTCATTTGACTTGGCTTGGAAAAAAAGCCCAGTAGCACAAGCCTTGGCTGAAAACGTGATCCTTTGAATCTCTTTGGCTCCGTCTTTCTCCGATTCTCTCTCTGTCCCTTTCTGGGGAGGTAAATGGGGGATTATGTCAAATGTGGAAAGAGGAAGAACGAGCTTTATGAGTTTTTCTGGGATCGGGTCAGCGTTTAAGTGGATCCCACTACTGCTTCAGCAGAGCACGGAAACTGTTGGGATGATTTAAGATTAAGCGCATTTCTCTGTCGTAGATAGTTATTCATTTAGGGAGCTGTGTTTTAGTCTGTGCCAGCTTCTCTGAGTGCTGTAGGCCGTCGTACAGATGAGTCCATTAAGGGGTCATCAGTCTGGAGAGGCGCCGCTGTTCAGACTCACAGGGAGTGAATTGAGCACAGTCCAACTGCCAATATCCAACAATAGCGGCTGCTATTTTATCTCTAGACCGCAGTGAGTTTACATCTCCATGCGGCCACAAGCAGGGAGCCCATGCTTTATAAAACAGATGATGATTAAGTCTAATTCGATTTGTTTGCCCTGTGCGCTGTGAGATTATTAGTAATGCACAGAGTGAGTGCAGCTAGTGGTCAAAATGATTCCTCTGTGTACAGCTGTGTTATGTTAGAACTCTGAGTTTATTGTCCTCCTCCCTTGTGTGAGCTACCTGTGCAGAATATTTGCTAGCATTTCATTTACTTTCCAAAGATATAAAACTACTGAATTATGTATGATTAATAATAAATCGCACACCAGCAATTTAGTAAAAAATCTACATTGACACCAAAAGAACAGGAATATAGTTCAAGTGTAAACCTTTTCTTAACGTGGAATTGAATGGAAATGATCGGCTCCATTTGAACCAATACCTGATCCGCTTATTTAAGTCAATATCAATGTTGGGCAATGTGTTGGTAATAACCATTGGTAATAACAACAGTGAGAGTCTACTGACGTGCTAGCAGCTCTTTGTACGTACATTGCACATCGATGCTTTGAGCTAAAATGCTAACGCACAAAACACGCTAACACGCTTGTAATGACAATCTTAACGCGCTTATGTTTTAAATTTAAAAATGTAACAAATGCTATTCTGTGCATGTAAAAAAATAAAATAAAAACACTAAAGTTTTTCTGTGTTTTCTTTTGTGTGTGCAGATTCTTGTCGGAGAGCTGTGCGCCTTCTTCACCAAGGCAGAGGGAACCCAGGAGAAGACCGTCGTCACTGCTGACTGCTGCTACTTCAACCCCCTGCTGAGACGCATGATACGCTTTCTAGGTGAACACGCTGTTTTGTATCACTCAGCCCCCTTCTGCTCTTTACAGGCAAGGAAAGGGCACTCTGCCGTCTAGGTGTGAGGCTTTTCACAGAGAGAGCGAGAGGCGAAATCAAACAGATCAAAACAACATGGAAGAAAAAGGTTATCAGAACGTGACCCGCTACACTTGAGAGTTTGTCAACCAGAGCTCTTGTGCTTGTAGCTGTTAATTGGACGATTGGATGAGGTAAGATATTCAGGATCACGGCAAGAAGACACTTGTGAATATTAAGCAGCCTGCAAATTTCAGCTGAGGTGGAAGCTTCTTCTCGCGATTTCACACCTCAGCTGATAATAATGTGTTGGGGCTATTTCAGGAAGGGAAAACTTTTATCTCGCAGCGCTGTTAACATGTGTTGAAATCGTTCAAACATCTAACTTGCTTTTCTTCGTCTCCTTCAACCCTCGATCGGCGCTCGTCTCCTGCCCCAGGTGTCTACGCCTTCGGCCTGTTCACCACCACCATCTTCGTCAACGCCGGCCAGGTGGTGACGGGAAACCAGACGCCCCACTTCCTGTCCGCCTGCCGGCCGAACTACACGGCGCTGGGCTGCCAGTCCACCATGCAGTACATCGCGGAGCGGCGCGCCTGCACAGGCAACCCGCTGATCGTCATGTCCGCGCGGAAATCCTTCCCGTCCAAGGACGCGGCGCTGAGCGTCTACTCTGCCGTGTACACAGTGGTAGGTTGGAGCCCGCTGGAGGTGATGCTTTGTGCTTCTGAGGGCTAAACCCGCACCGATGTTTTCACGTTTTCACTTTATTCATATGGGATTGAAGTGCAAAATTTTCTTGCTGAGAAACCAGCAATGTTGAGTGTTAGTGAAGCAGATCGATACCAAATTAGCGTAGCTTAGCATGAAGAATCAATTGCTTAATTTATACAAAAATGGAAATGGCAAAACAACAGTGTCTGTTATGTTACAGGACTATTTCTTGGCTGGGAGTCTCGTTGTCACTGGGAGATTATCAGACAACCAGCGAAAAGAAAGAGCAGTGCTGGGAGGCGGATTTAGCTCACTTTGGAAAGATCTAAACTAGCTGTTTCACCGTTTCCAGTCTTAATGCTAAGCTAAGCTAACCGGCTGCTAAACTGTAGCTTCAGACAGGAGAGTGGTATCAATTCTCTCAGCTAACTCTCGGCAAGAAAGGAAGAAAGTATTATACAAAACCTCCAACTTTAATGTTGTCTGTTGGGATATATTCTGAGTGCACAGGAAGTGATGACTTATGAGCAATATGAAACTTTAAAGGTACCAAGACTTTATCTGTAGCCAGCTAGCAGCCTAGTATAAACTCCAGAACCCTCTTCTTTTCTTCTAACCTCAGTAAGTTAATGAATTGAAGTCATGAAGACTCAGTATAAGTATTGACTTTGCTAATGTTGAAACATTTTCAAATCGTGAGGAACACTTCTTTACCTTTATTCGTGCCAGCTAGATCAAAAAGTGTCTCCAGTATCCACCCTCATCTTTGCATCTACTTCATTAGCAATTTCTCTAAAAATTCCATTTGTGTCCAGTCAAGAATAGTTTAATAGAATTAGAAGAATAAGTTGTGTTTTCTTTGCTTTTGAAAAATCCAATGAGGTTATAATGACGCATACCTCCTCCCGTGTGCCTCTCTGCAGATGTACGTGACGCTGGTGTTCAAGACCAAAGGCACGCGGCTGACCAAGCCCACCATCAGCCTCACCCTGCTCTGCCTGGCCATGCTGGTAGGCGTGGTCAGGGTGGCCGAGTACCGCAACCACTGGTCCGACGTCCTGGCCGGATTCTTCACCGGCGGAGCCATCGCTGTGTTTTTGGTGAGCGCCTAGACCGGACAGGAAGTCGTTATCCGTGGCAGGTTTACCACTCGCAATTCTTAGCCGTTTTTAAACAGCTGGTCTGGGAAGAATAAGTTAGCCCTCATATTAGAGTACAGTATGAATACAAGTAAATTGTTGTACATCTTTGGTGTTATCGTCCCTTAAAATAACGAGTAAGACGCAGTCCATATTTTGACTATAAATTCTGATATATTATGATCTTGGCCCCCATGGGGTGGATGTTCCCGTTCTTAACAAGTATTTTAGCACAACTAGCTGATCATGCTCATGTTTGCAGCTGACGTTGGCGTGTGCTTTTTGCTTTCGGCAAAAATAAACAAGACTAACTCTCGAGACACCAGTTTTTACCCCCTGAAGAGTCCAATAGATTTCACCGAGCTATGATTCCCAGTGGGCGTTTAGCGAAGGGGTCAAATCTCACCACATCTCTCTTTTCTTCTCTCCCCCCCTCTCGCCTGGCCTCTGTCTCCTCCAGGTGACCTGCGTGATCAACAACTTCCAGCAGATGCTGCCCAGCCCTCCCCCGCTGCGCCCCCAGCGCCCCGAGTCCGTGCTGGGCATGCAGATGGTGACGCTGCCCTGTGTGGAGAGTCCACTCGAAAAGTTAAGTGGCCCTCAGGTAAGGGGCGGGGGTGGGTGCGAGGCACGCCTGCGCTCACTAAAGAGGGGCTGAGATGCACACCCCTTGTCTCTTACCTTGAATTCGTCCCCCCCCAAGAACAAAACCCCAAACATGCATGCTCCAAGTCCCACCTGCACCCCCAGCACCAAAGAAAGCACCCAGGTGAATCCTCTAAATCTCCAAGCCTTGTCGTAGGCCGATAACATTTGTTCTAAAGGTGTGAAATGAGCCGCAGTTTAATTTCAGACAGAACAAAGGCGTCGTAAAAGAGGCGCTGCCTCGCTGCTAAACTCCACACTGTTACACATTTCCATCTTCTCGGGATTTAGAGAGTCACTTATCTCTTTGGGGTGACTCAGCAGTTTGGCTGACACACTCGAGGTTTTAATCTCCCATTCGGATGTAAAGCAAATGTAAAAAACTGTGAATTCAGCTCAAGGGTCCCCCCTCGACATTTCGTCGGTGCCGCGTCTCCTAAAAAGATTTCATCTGGCGAGTGTTTAGGGAAATGTCGTGCGTCCTCTGTGGTCTGTCTCTGTCACTAACCCTCACCTGACTGCCTCTTCTCCTCTGTCTCCCACCTTGCCTCTCTCCTCTCAATCTGCTCCCTTGTCCCTCACTCTCCCTCCAGCATCCTGCGCTCTCGTCCTGTCCACCTTACAACGCCTACGTCCAACCATTCTAACCAACCGTCAACCCTTCTTTCCGCCCGCCATCGCCACCCCTGTCATCTGTTGCCTTATTTCTGTTTCCTGCTCGATTTTGCCTGTGTTACCCCCCTCCCCTTCCTCCTCCTCCTCTTCCTCCTCATCAAGCGCATCACTCTTGATTATTCTTTTCTTCACTTTTCTCTCTCTGCCCCCATCCTCTCCCTCTCTCTCTCTCTTTCTCACTCCTCCCTTTCCCCTGCAGACTTCGCGTGGATCTCCGTTCACCGATGTCACATGACCATCAGCCCTATCGGTTCCCCGCCACCCCCGATGTCCTCATACCGTCTCGCTCCATTTCCAGCGAAGTCTAGACCAGCCGGAGCAGCACTCGCCGCGCTGCGCCGCCCATCCTGCCGGGCGGTACGCGACGCTGCACCGTTCCTATTCCACACAGGTCTAGACCTCTCACGCGATCCAGCGCACACGCACACACACACACACACACACACACACACACACACACACACACACACACACACACACACACACACACACACACACACCATCCTGCTGCCCTCTCAAACCCCCGGGGAACCGATAGGCAAACTCTTCAAAGACTTTTCTCTCTGCTGGACATTCAGCACAGAGTCAGGAACAGCTTCCTTTTTCTTTCATTTTGTATAAGACTTTTCTCGGTCGTGTGGCGCTCGCTTTCGTCTTCAGTGGCGTGCTCTCCTGAAGGAAAAACACTTCAAACTGTGACCACTGAGAATGTCCACTGCTTTTTTTTTTCAACATCATGAACGAGGTCTCGCCCGTTGGAAGGAGGCTAAACGTGACGGGGAAGTCCTGTGTGACTTCGCCGTCTGCTGTCAGGAGGGGACGTGTTGGACCAAAGAAGCCCTCCGAAGGATGCGCGTGCTGCTGAGATTTAAACCCTTCAAAGCAAAAATACCCTACATCCTTTTAGCAAGCCATATACACACACACACACACACACACACACTCGCACAGTAGTGTGAGTAGCAGTGCCCTTGTCAGCTCCGCATGCGACTTACACAGATCAAAGAATCCATTTCCTATCTCTCAGCAGAAGCACCAGATAATAGCAAACAGGAGGGAAGTACAGACAAGATCATCACTTGGCTATTATTATTTTCTTCTTCTTCTTCTTCGTCTTCTTCTTCTCCTCTCAGATGGTTGCAGCTTTGCCCAAAAAAAGAAAGAAAACTGATGATAAGACAAAGCCGAGCTCCCGACTGCAGGTTGGCATATAAAGTGCATCACATTCGGGAGCAAATGTTTGTTCAGTTTTGTATTCTTCTGAGACAAGGAGCTTTCATACTAAACACTTCCTGTACTGCCAACAGACCTTCTTTTTTTTTCTCATCACTCACCCTGAACTGGAGTTTTCTTTCTAGCCGAATCCTGGTGAAAGACGATGCAACGAACTGGCCGAGTCGTGTAACTATTGTGATTAACTTCTGAGATTTTATCAACAGATTTATTTATTGCCATGTACATACGGTGTGGTTGCAGTGAGCGCTCCATGTGGCGTGACAGTTTTGCTGACTTTGATTTGCACACTCAAATCCATGTTTTTTTATTTTTATCTTTCATTCACCCTTCTCCCCACACATCTTTTTTTACAACCTCTGTTTAGCTCCTCTCTGTGCTATCTTGACTGTAATACAATACATGCATCACTGTGCTGTGAAATGTTTCCCTCTGCTGGACGACACACACACACACGCACACACACACACACACACACAAGTAAAGTCCAGTTTCACAGAGCACATGCTTATTCAAACACCTTCAAAAGCACACACACGCACAATCTCACACACACACACACACACACACCCCTTAATCCCCTTTCTAACACTGAAACCTGTTTGTATGATGTTGTACATAAATCTTTTTTGTATTGAGAGTGGGATTTTTACACAAGCATCACCAACACTAAGTCTAGAGATTTGGGGGTGGGGGGGGGGTTATTGCATGTATTGCGATGATAGAGAACCGTGTGTATGAAGGTGCTGAACCGCTCTGGACCAACAGCAGTTTGAAAACACCGGATGACTCCCTCCTTTGGCCTCTGGGCCGAGTTAAAAGTCACGGTCTATAAGACGCTGTGTGTTCGTGAGGTGATGAACTCCAAGCCCTTTCTGTTTGGAATTCTCACGTGAGCATAAACGGTGGATGTGAACCACTTTTCATGTCAAATCTCCGGGCGCGTTCGCGGTCTCGTGTTCAGCAGACGGCCCAACGTAAAAGTCGACGAAGCTAGCATACGGCGAGCTAACGGTGATGCGACAGGTCAAAGCAGCACGAAGTGAGTCAAGCTGTGAACGCAGCACGTCCAGCAGACACGGAGCAACGTGAGCGTTCTTTTGGAGTCACGTTTCTATACTACGGTCCCACCAACTTCAGCTTCCAACTTCCAGCTTCATTTGTTAATGTTTGTCCGAACACCGTGTCGGGTCTCCGCGCTCCACACTGCAAAGTGCTCAACTGTTTTCAACAACTATCAGCTAACTTTATCCGTCTGTCGTTTAGTGCTAGTCAACATATCAATTAACCGCTTTCAGAAATGTAATCTATAAGCTGTGTGGTTTTGTTGGAAGTCTCTGGAGTCCCCACATTTCTTTTATAATCTTGTTAGCGCAAGATAACGTTCGCTAACACGTCCTGACCAAAAATCACTTAATGCTGCTTTAATATCCATGTTGTACTTTTCTGAGCTGGCCTAATGTTGCCTTTGTTGACTTTTACATTTGGCTGTGTGAGCTGACATGAGATCGGGAACGCGACAAAAAAAAGGGAAAATTGCATTCTCGTCCACAATTATGTTTTTTATAAAAAAAAAAGTAAAGATTTTTCGGGACTTCTCTCTGAGCCGGGAAGTTCCTTGTTGTTGTTCTGACATTTCTACCGAGCCACGACCACAACAAGTGGTTGTATGTGCAGCACAGCTATCAAGAGTATATCCGATAAGCTCTGTTATCTCGGAAAAGATTCTACCGAGCGTCTTCAACTTTGACTCGTCATAAAAACAGTGACCTTCTGGCGAGTCAGCGCACAAATACCACGGCACCTGCAAAGTTGTGAATTTGAGTCAGACGCCTGACCTTTGCCGCATGACGTCCCTTCGTGTCATATCCGTCCCGTTTGCTCTCCAGCCCTCAGTGTCCCGATGAAGCAGAAATGCCTTAAAATGTAATCCTAATGGAAATCAAACAGAACATCAAGTTACATTGACAGCTTGTAAATGTGTGTGTGTTTCAGTGCCAGCTTCTCATCCAAGCAAAATCTCAGCAACTCTTGGCCAATTGCAGTCGGTCGGTATCTGAATCGGTGTTCACTGTGTGAGCGCTGCTTCGGCACAAGGAATGCTCCAATGAGATGCGAGCACCAAAAAGGGAAAACGCCGTGCAGAAAGAGTCCGATTTCTCTTCAGGTCAGAATAACGTTCTCCTCCAGGTTCAAACCGTCAAACACCGCGGCTCTCCTTCCCTCTGAAGTCTGCCGCGACTCATGTTTTACATCAAAGAACAAACACGCTGCGGTTGACTGATGTGAAATATTAAAAAAAAAGCACCAGACTCCTTTCAGATCTGCAACTCTGAGGGAGAAACACGTTTTCCTTTGATCCTGTTGCAGCAAACCCTCTGTTTTGTAAAGATTTGTGTGACGAGAACAATAAATGGATATTGCAATAAGAAACGCTGTCAGCGTGCACCGTGTGATGTGTTCAAGTATTCATGCAGTCATTTGGTGGGATGTGTTCATCTTGTGTAGTCACACACACAGGTGTGTGTGTGTGTGTGTGTTTCTAGTTAGTTGTTGAACTCCTCAAAAACTCACAACAACCCAGAACTATTTGACAACAATTGGAGCTCCTCTTTGAATCAGAACATCGCAGCTGAAGTGCTTTTGGACAAAAGGTTTGTTGAATGTTGAAGAGAAACCATGTGATGAATTTAAAGACTCCACACCGTGACCGCATTTTGATCTTTGATGGTACCAGAAGCAGTGGCGGCTGGTGGAACATGTTCTAGGTATGGGCTGTGCCACATCCAATCAATTTCAGCAAACATCCCAGAATGATTTAATGCAAAACAATGAAGGTATCAAACACGTATTACTACTTTGCAGTTAAATAGTTAACCTTTATTCCAACATGAAAAAAGCAGTAAATAACACTTTGATAAACACGTCAGGACATCTTATTTCAGTCTCCCTCACAGAGAATTCAGTATAATATAATAATATATATATCATATAATATTCACTATAATATAATAATGTATATCATATAATAATATATATATCATATAATATTCACTATAATATAATAATGTATATCATATAATAATATATATATCATATCATAATATTCACTATAATATAAAACACATACACACACATATATATAATTATTTATAACTATGAATTGTCTAACCACTTGTGTCCGTTGTCTTACATTGTTCGATTCCTCGTCTGATTTCATGGTCTCAGGGATGTACTTCACCCCTTCAATGGCGCTGCGAACATCCGGGTTTTTGGCGATGGGAGACTGGTAGGTGACACTGGTGGGGGTGGGGTTACCTGCGGGGGAGAGAGAGGTCATACATATTAATCATAAACATAATAATAGTACAATGCAGAGAGAAACGGCATCCTGGTAACCTTTAAGTGTATTTAGCTTTTTAGTAAAGCTGATGTGTCATTCATTTATTTGCAGCCTTGCCTGAGATGTCGGAGATGTCCATGTCGGTGGGGAACAACCTCTTCTGCCGGATCTCCTGACTGGGACGCTTCATCGTCGAGAAGAACATCATGTTGGGAACAGTTTCGATGAAGACCTGAGACACAAACACAAACAGATGCATTCTTTTTATTCAGTCACACACAACACTTTCTGAAATCATCACGGGTATAATAAACCTTGCGTATCCAGGCGGGCATGGTGTGCGTGCTGGGTGGTGCGTGTTGATGACGATGACGGTGATGATGATGGAGGCGATGACGAACACCATCGTGAAGAGCATGTACTTCCCGATGAGCGGCACGGCGCTGGAGGTGGAGGGGATCAGCTCCACGATGACCAGCAGGAAGACGGTCAGAGACAGCAGGACAGAGATGGAGAGAGTCATCTTTTAACCAGAGAGACACGGAGACGGACACAGAGACATTCAGGCTACTTTTAAACAGCTCTTATAGTAGAAATGGTGGCAAGTTACGGCTCTACAGGCAAACTGATGAACTAACTTGTGTTTCATTTATGCTCTCATGTTACAGAATAGCAAGCTCATGTAGTACAAGCACATCCCAGTGGATTTCATGTATGAAAGTGTCATAACCTACTTTATTTAGTCACACCGTCAAGGTTTCTTTGGACAGGTTTCCGTGCACGTCTACGTACCGGAGTCGGTGGGCAGGTAGAAGACCAGTCCAGTGAGGAACGAGAACAGCATGCAGGGAATGATGACGTTGACGATGAAGTAGAGAGGCAGACGCAGCATCAGGAAGTGGGAGGTGATGTCGAGGTATGGCGTGTCGGGGCAGCAGGTGTAGTAAACCCGGTGTTTCCAGCTCCGGTAGTCCTTTAGCACCCATTCACCAGACTCCATGAAGTTGCTGAGGTCAGGCCGATCATTGTCCTAGAAGACAGAGGAGTATAGGAGGTAATGCACCGCAGTAGAAAAGGGCCTTAAAGGTGAAGGTATTCAGGGGTTACATGCTGTAAACTACAGTTTTATGACAGGAGTCATAGGATGGTTAATAAATCTGTAGTATTTGAAACCACAGCTTCACACTAATCTGTCAACATAACCCTGTGAATATATATATTATATATATAATAAGTCACACTCACTGGGTTGATGACGACCAGCAGTCCGTCGTAGGTCCAGGTGCTCCAACAGGACTTTGGTTTCGTGGATGATGGCAAAGTCGCCGTCAGCGCTGAGGAAGAGGAAGAGGAAGACGGGGACAAAGGGAGAGTGTGAGAGAAGCATGCGAGGCATTTGGACGTATAGGTGTGTGTGTGTGTGTGTGTGAGTTTGAGTAGTGTGTGTTTACTTGTTGTCCAGCACCAGGTCTGGTTTCCATGTCAGGTGAAGGGACTCTGATCTTCCTGATGCCTCCGTATTCATCTGGATTCCAATTCAGGTTCACATCGAGCCATTGCTGGGGTGAAAGTCAGGGAAACTTGAGATCATTTTGTCTACTAGTGTACTGATGAAGACAAGTTTAGTTGTTTTTATTCCCAGAATTAATACATTGTGAAAATACAAGTTGTCATGTACTGTATATATCACAGCAGAAGAAACACAAATCTCGGAACCTCCAGTAGTCACCATGTCATAAACCCTCCCTTCTTTCTATTTCAACTAGTTGACACAACAAATATTCATTTGTGATACTATTTCTGTAATATATTCACCAATAAAAACCATATAAATACACGATAATGGGCGACCAGTTGCAACTACATCCAAGTATGTAATTTAAACAGCAGATGAATTGTTAAATATATGATTTATAATATTTGAGTAACTGTATTTTGGGTGTCACATGAACTTTAATAGCATTAATTTCTAGGGAAATTAATACTAATTAATTAATCCATTTGTCAATATCCTGTTAAATCTACATACTTGCAATGTGGCGAACCCTCTGCGCATTGTCATTGGAATTTTCTAAATGTGTAGTTGGCATATATTTTTGGTTTTCCTGAATTCAACAGTCACATTTCCCTGTTTGAGACGAACATTACTGGTCACAATCTGGTTAACTTCATCCTGAGAGTAGGAGAAAATAACAGTCAGAGACAATTAGGATAGTCATGAGAGATTTCAGGACAAAATACAACCTGCACGCTTGTAACCATTTATTTTATGTTTTTATGGACAATCTGTGGCATTTTAACAATAAAAAAGCACATTCAGAGGCAAACATCCCATTATATTAATGGTCAATCTGTAATGTGAATTAAACATTTTGACACCACATATTCAAAGTGAAAGGTTGTGGAGATAGTCACAGCCGCCTTAATGTTAAAACATATGCCAGCAACGTCACAGGTTGTTTGGGTGTACATAACTGCTGATGTTAACGTTAGAAATAATTAGAAGCAATGGTCAAGCGCTACTTGCTGGCAACAAAAGAAATGTGTGGATAATTCTGGATGAATGCATGACACAAAGCACCCTCAGTTGTACTTCATCATTACTATACAACAGAAGATAAGTGACTGGACAGAGTAGCTTTAAAATGGTGTATTAAGTCAAGTACATGTCATGCGCATGCTCAGAGCCCGTTAGCAGGTCGACACAAATGTATCATTATTTTTTTCATTTGTTTGGCTAATTGCTAAAGTAAGTGCTGCTGACGTCACCGCCCCGCGCTCGTCATCGTTCTAGGATGTAGAACGTTGAGAATGTAGAATGTAGACTCTGTCCGTCTGTCCTTCCGTCTGTCCTTCCGTCTGTCCTTCTGTCCGTCCTTCCGTATGTCCGTCCGTCTTTAGTTTGACCCACACTGGGAACTAAAGGTCAGGTATGTGGGCCCCTGCTCTCTCCATCCTTTACTTCCTGCTGTACTGATCACAAGATCCGCTCACTAGCTTTTTACTTTCTTCATCCCCAGGATGAGGACCATCCTCGTCTCCTTCTGCTTCCACTTTTAGGTCATGTGATTACATCTCGGGCCATCTCCATGACAACTGAGCAAACTTTATCTGCTGATGGAGACCATGTGCTTCCAAATAAATCTAGTAAGTGGACCTTGTAAGATTTTTATAATCAAAACTATTACTATCCTTGTCATTGTTGAAATCTATTTCCAGTGATGGATTGAGTACTCGGATCCGTTACTAAAGTGAAAGTACAACAATGTGAGAATACTCCAGTGCAAGTCCTGTATTCAAAATCCCACCTAAATAAAGCGCCGTACAGTATTAGCAGCAAGATGTCAAATATAAGGAAGTCCTTATGTGACGTTATTCGATTGTTAATACTGATACATCAATGTGTGAGCAGCATTTTACCGTTGTAGCTGGTTTAGGGGTTTGGTCCAAAGTGTCACATGATAAATCTGAAGGGTCGTGAAATGATTAACGGAAGAGGAAAGAATCTCTCTCCGTCTTTTACTTGCACTCGAATCATGTTGTTGTAATACATCTTTGCTGGAGGTGGAACTTGACATCTGACACGTGACAAGGAGCCTCAGCCACAAGACAAAAACGTAAGCACCGGATTCATCTTTAATGATGACTTGTATTATACGAGTGTAATATGTATCGTATGTAAACATCTTAATCTGTGAGGTACCTTGTAACCATAGCTGTCAAATAAATGCAGTGGATACACTAAGTAAAGTACAAGTACCTCAATTGTTGAGTAAATCCAATTTCCACTACTGTCATCATTGGCGCTCCAGTGATTTGCAGTGCATAAAGTAGAGAAACAGATTTGAAAAAGATAAAAAATCGATGCAGCAGAGGCCGAGATATTCTGACTTTAGTTTCAAAATCACATCTTACACTTGATAATGACATCTTGGAGGTTATGTTCTCATCATATAGTACTCTCCACGAGTGGTAAACTCACTGCAGACCTACAGTATGACCCTCCGGATAAAATATAAAGTTAACAGCAGAAGTACTCTCCATCCTGACCCACCATGCGTGAGGTTAAGCGGGCTCAGCACTGCCATCGTGTGTTCTCACCCACCACACGCCGTAGATGGATCAGAATCTTGGTAATGAAGCACGAATACGAGGGTAGATTTTTAATATCGCAGCATATTGAATATGCAACATGATATAACGCTCCTTTGCGGATTATTAAAAAACAAGTTGAATTGTAATTTATGCAGGTTAGGAAATAACGAGATGAAACCAATTCACATGAGATTTAAAAGATAAAAAGCAACATCCACTCTCACTTTGCTGTCCACTGACTCTAACACACCAGCCTGTTAGGAACCTCCACATGACTCCCTGTCAGGGTTATGCATTGGCAGGTTAAATCCACAAGATGGCAATGCACATCATAGACGTGTGCTTGTATAAATTTTGAAAGGGGGGTGGGGGGGCTACCGAGACACAATCCCAATCCAGCACTCATCTTTTCAGAACGTCAGAGAGGCTTCTCAAGCTGTGTCACGAAACCAAGGGGAAACAATCACAGCAGCTAATAAGAAGATGTGCACCTGTGTACACTAATGAGACGTAACGAGCTCCATTTTCTTAATGTCACAGATAATGGAAGGAATTACTTATACATCTTCGTTCTGCATGCGTTCTGGTGCCTCTTTGACTCGTTTTTTGGGGGAATTTGCAGCCATAAAACACACAGAGAATTACGGCGATGTGCTGAAAGAAACCTTACAGTACAGCTGACACTAATTGGAGCCGGCTTAATTCTGCAGACTTTCGAGAGAAGCACCTGCATCTCCTGAAAAAAAACAATTTAAACGACCACCAAACATCCCAGTCAGACAGGTTCAAAGGATGATGCTGTTTCCTCGGTCTTTCTGCCTCTTTTTTTCTGTCTTTCTCTCGTCCTACAGGCCTTCATTAGTGTGGGCAGCACAACTCCCTCTGTTAGTTTGTTGGGAATTTTAATTCGAGCGCGTTCCTCCCCGCATTACAATCACAGGGGGGCTTTTCTGGTAAATCTTGGTTATTTTATTTTTCAGCCGGCGCGCTGGTTGTGAAGGTGAACGTGATCAGTGTGACCAAACGCTTCAATAGCTGAGTGGTTTGACAGACTGCGAATGAAGGTGCATGTGAGGGGAAGAAGCCACAGAGAAGGAAAAAAAAGCACCAGAGAATAAGATGGAAGTGATATTTCTTAGAGAGTAATCATATTCTGCCTCTGTGCAAATGAAAATGTGAGATATTATGGTCTTTCTCTGAGTGCATTACTGTGAGTGGTGTATGAGGCAGCATTTCAGAAGAGGACCATAAAGACTAAGCACCATTAAATGAAGATGGTGGGTAGATGTAGAGAGTCAATGTCTTTACATTCGATGAGCGACAGTGTATGACGTGGAGTAATCTGTGTGTTTATCTGCTCTAACGCAAGCTGTGATTGTTAGCATGTCCGGCTAACTAGCTAATACCTACGGTAGCATACGAGCTCTAAGTTACTACATGGCTGTTTGTAACTTGTAACCCCCAAACTAATGTGGGGTTACAACTTACATCACAACATTTAAAGAAAAAAGCACTGTTCACAATGTTAGTGTTAGTATTTTATCACTGTATGGACCCGCGGCCTGGATGCTAACGGATTTTTTGGTTGTCATACCACACTGCAATACAGCGCTGTTTCTTTATTTCCATGTCTTCAAGATGCTATAGTGAGGTTGCTGACTTTTTGCATCTTTAGTCTTTAGACACATTATATATTAGTTATTTATCTTGTTATTTACAAGATTCTTTTTTTAAAACAAGTCAAAATTAAAGCGTTAGCTCGGGACAGCAGCTCATGTAGCTAACGTCAGCCTAATTAGCTAGCTAGCTGTAGTTGATCAAATCTGCTAACGACAGTTGACATTTTGTCTGCTAAACTGGCAGAGGCCGGCTACAAATGAGAAACATGCTTTTGTCGAATCGAGACTTCTGCTATTGTTACCGTGCACAATGTGTTGTTTGTTCACGATTAATTCCACTCTATTTCAGAAGCATGTTTGTCGTGGACAAAAGGGATAAACCACACGTAGAGTGATTGGTGGATCACATCAAGGTATTAAAGAAATGCAACAATTTAGTTCATTTTCATCTCAAATGCAGCCGTGGGTCCCGGTTTATATTCTCATCCCCGTATACATTTCTTTCTTTTTCTTACAGCAGTACAAGCAAGCAGGTGGCAGAAAGAGGCGCTACAGAAAATCTATAACAACCAGACAACGGGGCATTCCCACTCGAATCTCAAATTCCAGCCCCACTCCGTCTCGTCTCCTGTCTGCCTCCCTCTGTCGGGATGCGGGACCTGTTTCTAAAAGCAGGTGCTGTGGGTCCGGGGCCCATCAGTTTCCCCTGACAGTTTGGAGGTGAGGCGCAGTCAGCTGAAGCACTCCATTGAGGAAGTCGCACATGTCATCATCGTGGTTAAGTGGAGAGGAAGGGGAGAGACAAGCCGGATGAGTCATGATGGGACAGACAGAGACGTGGAGGGGAGGGGGAGGAAGACGTGTGTGTGTGTGTATTGAATTTGTATAGAAAGGAAGCTACAGAGCAGGTGTAGAGCAACTTATTATGTTCCTACTCCTCGCCCTTCTCTTTACATGAAAAATAATGCGCATACACACACACACACACACACATACACATACACCAGATGTCAGCACAATATTAATTTAGTTAAATTACAATTGTTCAGGCAGAACTACGTACGGGCTGACTCAATGAAAATACACATAACCGTGAGTTATTGATTTTGTGTTATGTGCAGAGGGCGTGAAATAAATTGAAAGTGTTACCGCGGCGTCAAGCGAAGTGCCCGGCGCCGACAGGAACATAATGTACACACTTAAATCCCCCCCCCCCCCCCCCTTCGGAACATGACTAGCAATTACAGATGCCCGTCGAAAAACGCAGGAGGATTCAATCAGGCAAAGTTGAGAACTCGTGTCCACGTGATATAGCTGGCGGGGGGTGGGAGGGGGGTTAATTAGTATACTTGGCTTTAACCAAGCGTGCAGGATGTTGAAGGGTTGAGGGATAATGCTTGTTTAGATACACGGGGCGCGGTGTCCGCAGATAATGTCTTCATTAACTATTGATGCGCTCGCACACGCGGGCAGATCGCCCCCTGTATCCCCTCCAGCAAGCCATGCTGCATTCCCTGCACCTGTCTCCTCCTCTCACTCCGTCTCGCCTCCCTTTTTATCTGAGCATCGGGGTGCACCCCCCCCCACCACCCATGTTTTTTCACACCTGTACCCACCTCCCTCTTCCCCCGCTCGCCCTCCACTTCCGTCATCTCCGTCTTCATTCCCTCCTTCTATCTCTCCCTCTCTGTCTTTCACTTGAACATAAGCACAAGGAACACACCGCTTGCCCATCCTCCCTTCCCAACCCCCCCGCACCCCCCCACACACACTTTCCACGCAGCCATTCACTCCTTGCATTATCTTTCCCGGAAATTGCATTTCCAGCACAGCCAGGGCCCCATTATGAAGAGGGAGCGACATGCTGTAACCTTTTTAAAAAGCCATTAGTGATGCACCTGCCCCTCCCCTCCCTCGCAGCACCCCACCCCTCAGACCCCCCGCCGGCCCTCACCCTTCACACACGCTTCATCCCTCTCCCTTGCCTCACCCTCCCTGACCCCCTCCCCAACCTCACGGCAGCTGTAATGTCATTAGGGCCGCTTCCACGGCCATTACTCCCCCTCTGGCCGAGCGCGGAGCAGATGCAGAGGGGGAGCGGCGCCGGGGCAACAGTTGCAGCGATAAGTGTGCAAACGGTCGGGTGTAAAGGAAGGCCTGCAGGGGGACGGACAGGATGGACGCGTGGAGGAATAAAGATGAATGCGCAGGGTTTAGATGCGACAGCAACGAGAGCAAGAGAGGAGAAGGGAGTGCAATCGATAAAAGGTAAACAATGAACTGTCTATCTCTCCATCCCAGGCTCCCTTCGTCCCCCCCCACTTATCTAAACACAAACAGCAACTGTAACACCAGACCTGGGTGTCACGCTCGCCACGCACAAATATGCGAACAGACACGCTGCGTAAACTACACACACACTCAGCGGCAACAACTCAATACAGTCAGCGGCGAGGAGCACCATTGTTGTTGCACTTGTCATGTAGTGTTGTAGTCGTGGACCACACTGGCTGCATTATCGTCCAATTAGAATGCAGAGACGAGCCGGGGAGGGCAGCGAAGAGGGGAGTGGAGTGCCATGGAGCAGTGGAGAGAGAGGAAGAGAGAGAGGCTTGAGACAAGCCAGGCACACAGACAGACACTAAATCCAATTGCATGGGCAGGTTCCAGGAAGTGGAGGATAGTGAGATGGAGGAGGAGGTGGTGAAGGAAAAAGTACCCCCCCTTCTTCTCTACAGCACACAGCAGAGCATTGATACAGCAGCTGTAGCTTAACTGTACTACAAGCCTTACACAACACACCTTCAGCCCACTGACTGACTGTCAATGTGATGGAGGTGCTGCACTACGCTGAGGTATCGGAAGGGGAAACCCAAAGGACACAAATCCATAAAAAGAAAAAATAACAAAGGAAGCCACTGTATGTTTTATGATTCCGCCCACTTCATAAAAAGCCCACTGTCACACGGGAGGGTGTTCATTAAAGTAATCATTGGCAGGATGACGGCGCTGTATGCAGTGTATGTTTATAAGAATATCTCACATTGGTCTATTTGTTCACGCGGCTAATGTGATTCTAATGCTCGGCAACGTATCGATCAGAACCGCGTGAGATGTTGGAGTAGGTTTAAATGATGGCCGGAGCTGGCAGTAAGGTTTGTAATCCTCCTCCATACAAGTCCCCTGTGTCTACTGGATGCTAACAGGGCTTGATTCACTTCACAGGAAGTCATGAGGGCACCATCCTCCCCACACTCTCTTTATCTATCTATCCATCCACCTACAGTGGTAGATGAAGCATTTACATCTTTTACTTAAGTAAAAGTAGCAAATGTAGCTAAATGTAAAAATACTCCATTACATGTCTAACTCGAAGCTGTTTGATATCTTAGGAAACACTTTTTGTTCCTCTCTTGCAGAGAGTTAGATGAGAAGATTGATACCACTCTCTGTACGGTAAATGTGAAGCTACAGCCAGCAGCCTCTTAGCTTAGCATAAAGACCGGACGTCCTGTCCAAAGGTATAGAAAATCCACCTACCAGCACCTCTAAAGTGTTGCGTCTGTGTTTAATCCAAACAAAATTGTGGTTTTTATTTCCCCATTAATGCTAACGCTAATGTAAGCTAGCCAGCTTTTGGCTGCCGATGAAAGTGTCAATCTTTTCATCTAAATCTCGGCAAGAAAGCCAACACAGTAAATGTATTTCTCAGAGTGTTGAGTTATTGCTTTAACCCTTTAAAGCTGCATCATGTTTTAAAATTATCTTTGCATGTTTTGATCACAAAATCTTGCTCTATCTAGCATAGCTTCGCTTAGCATAAAGACTGGGAACTTTGTGGAAACCATCCTGTCCAAAAGGTATAGAAAATCCACCTACCGGTGTCATGATGTGTTAACAGGTAGGACCCAAACGCAAGACCACAGGAGACAGAAGTTAATGGAAACAGGTTTTATTTAGCCTGACTACGACAGGAAGGTGTGGAGCCCGTGGTCCGACACCGGAGAGCTGGTAGCTTGACGGCGTGTGTAGTCCGTGGAACACCACGGCGGGCAGAGCGCCGGAGTGTAATCCGTAGAACACCAGGAGGGCAGAGGATGCCACGAGGTTGAAGCGGGTGAAAGACGGTACGACCTGGCAACCCCAGACTGCAGGACCAGAGTTTATATAGTGACATGGGACTCATTAGTGGGACCTGAGTCTGGTGTGTCAGGCTGCAGGAGGTGATCGGCTGGAGTGTCCTCAGCTGTGCCCAATCAAGGGTGTGGCCATGGGAGGTGTCTGGAGGCAGAGGACAAACACAGAGCACATGGCACACAATAACAAAAGGGGGAATGACAGGACACATGAGGAGAGGAGATCAGGGGAAACACACAACGGGTCAGACAGGGATCCTGGATCCTGACAACCGGCACCTCTAAAGCGTTGTGTCCCGTGCGTTTAATCCAAACAAAAAGGTGCGTAAATAATGAAGCATTGTGGTTTTATGGGCGTTTATTTACCCCCGTTCATGCTAATGCTAATGTAAGCTAGCCAGCTTTTGGCTGTCGATGAGTGATATATCAATCTACTCGCCTAACCCTAAATACAGTGAATGTAAATCCCAAATTGTTGAAATATTGCTTTAACCTTTAAAGATGCATCATCTTCATATGTTTTGATCGTACAATGTGATCTTCAAAAGTACCTATTAGCTGTCAAATGCAAGTGGTAGATTAAATATCCCCTTGAATTTCAGTGGAATAGAAGTATCAAGTTGCACACAATGGAAACACTTAAGACCTTTCAGCCCATATGAGCTTCTATTCATCTATCTGTCTCTTAGATAGAGAAAATATTCTCTCCTTCTATCGCCCATCTCTCTCCACCTAACTTCAGCAACCCTGTCCTCTCCTCCTCTCCTTCACTCTCCTCCTCTCCTTCTCTCCTCTCTCTCCAGCCACTGACACCAAATCCCACAACAGACGCCCTGCTGATCGATACCATGACATCATCAGGCGTGGACATCATCAGTGGGCTGTGGGCGAGGTGCTGACCTGAAACACACACACACACACACACACACACACACACACACATGCAACAGGACCTGAGGGACTGAGCCAAGCTGAGCTTCCTCACATCCCCTCCCAACCCTTATAACCTCTTGCCTGCCTGCCAACGCTGTTGCTGCTGCTGCTGCTGTAGTAAATCTGACAGATGACAGGCCCTGGACCTCTTTCACACACACATAAACACATGGACACACACCGAGCTGAAAGACAATGTGTACGTTTCCCCCCCTTGAGTGGCTGATGGGTCTAAGTGCAGTCGAGACGAAGCACCGCACTCTGAGGCTGTCAAACCGCACTGCAGCTGTCATATTTGCACCATTTCACCCTAATTATCAGGATAAATGGAAAACAAATATAATTGTGAGTGAAGCATTGGATGTCGCTATATCCCTCCTCTCCGCTGGTCTGTCTTACAACGAAACCTTTTCATTCCAAGCTTGACTGACTGACTGACAGAGTGATTGACTGACAGACCTGCTTATTGGCCGACCGGGCCTGGACGCTACATGTACACACGGTTTTATGTCGGCGCTACTCGTGTGAAGCTGTCACCGGCTTTACCACCAGCTGGGAGGCTCCAGTCTGAGGCTGGAAAAGCCAGGATCAAAGAGCGGAGGAGTAAAGTCGATAGCCACAAAGCTGAAAACACCTCCCAGTCTGTTTTGAGACGGTTGAAAAATAGGGATAAATCGCTCCATGTTTGTGGTTGCGGGCTCGGCGGCGCATTTCAGCCTTGAGACAGACGAACGGATTTGGGACGTATAGACGGACAGGTGGGAGGGAGGGCCCAGGCTGTGATTTCTTTTATGTAATAGAAACATCTGTAAAATTTTGTGTATCTGCAGGACAGGGCTCCGATTTTACAGCAATGTCGTTTGACATCAGGACTCCTATAAAACACATTGAAACATCGGTAATGTTTTGAATTACTGCCTCCAAAATGTTAATGTTTTGTACTTGCAGGGTACCAATAATATACTTGCTGCGTATATACTGGTGGGTAGAGGGGAAGCACTGCAGGGAATAAGAGGGTAATAAACTTGTGTTTAGGAGGGGACCTAAACAAATGGGACCCTAAGTACTTTTCTAATTAGCCTATCGGACTTTATGTCTTTTCACTATAACTCGTGCTGCGTACCATTTCCTGACGTCGGAAAGTCTGACAAACCCCAAACAACCACGACCTCCAAAATTCAAGATGGCTGCCCTGCGCCTCACCAGTAAAAAAGCTGCAGTAATATGCTGTTCATGACTTGTGTCTCGTTAGATCAATCGTACACACAGTACTGTCCAACTTCTATCTGTGGACATGATGCTTCCAGCGATGCCTTGTTATCAACTGCTATTGCTAACAAGCGCTAACCTGGCTGGAGCAAACCCTGTGAAGTTTTCCAACTTTTTTTGTACTAGAACGCGATCAACTCGGGTTCGACGTCATTCTCAGCTCCGACTTCCGACTTAAATGGAATACAGCATGTGACATGAAAAGGAGCCATCAGTGTATCTCCCACATCCACCGATCCATCCACTTATATCCTATATGCACATAGACATGCATGCACCAATACACTCATAGTAGCCCACACATGTACGTCCAAGTATTTACACTGAAAAAATACAAAAAGTAACCCCTTTTTGAATTCGCACATGCATTGCATACCTCCACGCACGTGTGCATGCACAACAGAAAGCCCCGTATGAAACATACGTCTGCAGTGTCTGCTAGTACATCACAAAATAACATACCATGCATTCCATATCATTTCTATTTACATTTTTACACAGTGTTATATAGTGTGTGTGTACATTATATGGAAACAGAAGTCCAATGCTGCTCTTGAGCACCTTGGACTGATATATCGTCAGATATGCTGTCGGACAGCCCTTGTGGAAAGTCTTTAACCAGTTGAGGGGGGGGGGGGGGGGGCGCTTGATTTATTTAACAGGTAATGTGTCCATTTCCAAAGCTATTTCAGTGGGCAGAATATATAAAGTGTACCTCAGCTCATTTGGAATTATATTCAAATATGTTTCTGCCAACCAGGAAATGTATTCATTATATATCTGCGCCCTGCCAGTTTTTCCAACCACATTTTCACTTTGGTCTGAGATGCCACTCGGATGTAATAGACAATTCAAAAGCAGTTATGTGGAGATTGTTTTTTTGTTTTTGTTTTTTGATTGGATAAGTCCCCTTTTGAATCATTCAATCATTGGACACTAACTGTCACTGCTTGCATTCAAAATATTTACCGGCCACATGGTCGTAAACCTCAGACTTTGCTCATAAAGCAGTCGGGCAGGTTCAAGCGCGAATTAATGTTTATTACAAGACCTGGCTTAGGGGGTTGCAACGGGACAATTTAAGGACGAATGTTAGCAGTGGCGGCTGGTGGAAAATATTCTAGGTAGGGCCATCCTATCAATTTCAGCAAACATCCCAGTATGATTTAATGCAAAAAAATTAAAGTATCAAACACGCATTATTACTTGGCAGCAGTGGCAGCTGGTGGAGTTTTTTTTGGGTCGGGCCATCCAATCAATTTCAGCAAATAGTATAATTCAATATACAATATAAATATCATGAATATATTATAATAAAATATAAATATCATATATAGTCGAATAGAACAAGTATATTTTAAGATGCCCCGATGAACCTTGTTTGTTGGAGAAACACCCAATCAGTGCGGTGAGGAAACCTGCATGTTTTTATGAGTTATTTGTGAAGGAACTTTGCTCTTCTGAGTGGCAAACCTCTCAATGACCTTCTTATTGAAGTCAGGCATGTCCCTGACAAGTTCCTTCTCCATGGAGAGCATAGCCAGAGCATTAAAACGCTCTTGTACGTTACCGTTAGCATCGATAGCGTGGCGATAAAATCAGTGTTCTTTACTTCCTCCAGAATGTAATCCCTTACAACCGACAGCATGCAGTCCAACAGCTCATTTTGTACAGTCTTCCACGTCCCAGCACACCGTCGAGGGACGCAACAAAATCCACCAGTCCCTTGAACACGCCGGGGTTGTCCGAGGAGTCAGTCTCGTCATGCCCACGTAAAGCCAACTCAAAAGCCCCACAAAACTTGACACAATCAATTATTTTTGATAAAATGTGCCGGTTTTTATCCACCTCCTCGTTGTGTTTCTTTACAGCAAGCCGGTGACCGTCGTCCAGCTGGGTAGCGAGAACACGCGAGATGAGAACTAGACACGGGCACTCCGGGAGAAAAAGACTTCCGGGAGGGCCATTCTCATCTGGTCCTCCCGGAAGTCTTTTTTAGGGCGCTGATTCGCTAAATTGTAAGTCAGTCATTTATTTCTTTAATCAGTGATTGGCTAAGCTGCTTATTAGACCCGTCTTCCTTGGGCCAAATCGATCTGGCCCCAGCACGTGCACACGCAGTAGAGACTTGCATGGGGACAGCTGAGAGGTGCACCAGCGGAGAGGACAAGCAGGGAAAAGCATTTATTTTGCGCAGATATCCTATTTTACAAATATTACTGGGTATATTACATAGCTCAAAAACACAAATATTGACAATTTGTATAATTATTTATTAATATTATTTTTTTTTAAATAATTAATAATATTATAATCTTTTTTTTTTTTTTTTTGTGGCTCAAGGTGGGTGGGGCCAGGCCCCGTGGCCCTCTATTGGCAGTTAAATATTTAACATTTATTCCAACACGAAAAAAATCAGTAAATAACACTTATATAATAGAAGATGTTTATTTATTGAGATGCCCCTATGGACCTTGTTAAAGGAGGTAAAGATCAAGAGAAGTAAACATGAAGTGTCATTATGAATACTGATGTTAAATTAAGCTATGATGAGTTTTCACTGTTAATTTACCATCTCAATTAAATGTTGATGCCTCCATGACCAAGTTAAGCAGATGAGACTGAGGACAACTATGTAGAAGAAAAGATGTTCACTTTGTCTAATATGTAGCTTGACAGAGTTCTCCATGTGTGTCCTGGTATTCTCATGTTTCCTTACCTCCTCATCCCTCACTCCCGTAAGTGTCCGTGCTGGATCTGTCCGCGTTGTTTTAAAAAGCTTAATAAATTATTAGCATGACGTCATCCAGCTAGCCAAACCTGTCTGGTGTACAGCTAGTACAGAAGCTTCGCATGTAGTCTGCTGTCTGATTGTGCAGTCTTGTCTTGTGCTGTCTAGTCTGCAGAATCTCCGCCAAAGTTCTCCTCTCAAACGGGTCTTGGAAGAGTACTGCTCGCCTGTAGAGACTTCTCCTGACGAGAACGCGCAGCTAGGGGGGCCTGATCATTCTGGCCCCACACTGAATCTATTTGAGGGCGCTGATTGGCTAAATTGTATGTCACTCATTTATATCTTGAATCAGCAATTGGCTAAACTGCTTCATAGACCCGCCTCTTTTGGGCCAAAACGATCAAGCCCCCCTCGCTGCGAGTTCTCAGACGTGTCGTGCACACAGGCAGAGAGCACGAGCAGACGAGCACACAGGGGGAGAGGACGAGCAGGAAAAGCATGTATTTTGCGCAGATATCATATTTTACACATATTACTGGGTACATTCCATAGTTCAAAAACACAAATATTGACAATTTGTATAATTTATGATTATTATATTATTATTTTTTGTGTGGCTCATGGTGGGGCCAGGCCCCATGGCCCTTTTTCTGCCATTTCTTTCTTGGGGCAGACGGTAGAATCACTCTTTCTTCCGATTGGATTTATTTTACAGCGCTACGGTAGCATGAGTAGATACAGATTGACAGGTAAAGGGTCAATTCATTCGAATGACCATTTGATTCAATCAGTCTCAGTTGATCAAAGTGAAGCAGGTAAGTGGAACTGGAAACCCCCGTGTGTGAATGTGAATGTCTGTCTACATGTGTGAGTGTGAACAGATGAAACCTGCTGCGACGCTAAATAGGAAAATGGCTGGAGGGCTTTCGTTCCAATTCATGTTTGATCTGTCATAATTCAGTTTTTTCTGCATCTGAATTTGTGTCATTACTAAAAAAATAAAAATGAAGTGACTGTTCTCCAAGTATTCCCCAAAACAACTGTCCAATCATAGCTTTTCAGCCATACCTCCACACTAGTATGAGCAAATCTCATAAATCCTTAGCTTTTCCTGAATAGCTCACTGCCTACAGTCGTAATCATGCATTACTTCCAAGGCTGAGGAGCAGATAATAGCCCCGGCCTATTATATTTTGTGAGGTCACAAGTTAAGTCCACTGTGTAGTATTTCAAGCTAGGGGAAGTGATGTATTCAAGAAACTCTTTTGTCATATTTGTTGCAATTCTCTTTACATCCCGACAGCAGTCAATAAATCAAATGCTCTGACGAAACTAAAATAAAATCCGGAATCTGTGGCTGTTGCAGGACTGTAACAAGCCCGTCCGATCATTTCATTTTCGCAAATTCGCAAATTCTGCGTGTTTACTCATTGCGCGTCACCGGAGTCTTCCACAAGCTGCTAGCTTAACAGCTTTGAGTGCTAACAATAGCTGGTATTGTCGTTTGCATTCATAATGATAATTGGGGGCGGCTTTGGAGGGAGGCCTGACGGGTTGGGCTTTCAACGTCGCCAACCTCTTACTTTCATTGGAAAAGAGTTCACAACAGGCCTGCTTGTGTCTGACATCAGGGACTCATATTTTCCCAAAATAATTCTACGGTTAAATCTGCCACCATTATCATAAAAAGTACATGTGCCGTGCAAGAACCTGAAAGCTTGACAGGCGCAGCAGCAGTAAAATAGCACGCGGTCAATTAGGGCTGGCGTTGCTTCGCCGTGTGAGATATGTGGAGCCTCTGGTCAGAGTGACTGTATCTCTTGATGTAGCAGGGTGCCATTTCAGGCTGTCACCCACAGCCTGCTGCCGGACCAGATGAGACCAGGCAGCGGATCAGGGGGGAAAGCAGCAGGGGGGGGGGGGGTGGAAGCATCACACCTCTCCTCCAGCTCCGCGGACTCCCCATGTGTCCTTACATGTACAGTGGCGTGTAATGTATGTGCCTTTCACTTTAATCTCCACTGTCACTTCAGCCCGGGGCAGACTTGGAGGAAAAGGGAGATTTTTTTATTCTCAATTCGTCTCCTGTGCGAGGGCTTCCTTCTATTTCCCTGTTCTGTCCTGTCCCTCCCTCCTGCCAGCCCATATTCTTGTCGCCAGGAGAAGAAGGTACGGGGGCGCGACCCTGTCCTTATTCCCCTCTCTTTCTCAAACATTGCACATCCAGAGTGTGTGGTGCAACAGAGTGAAGTAGGCCCATTGAGCCGCGGTGCTCCTCCCTGCATGAATGTCTGCGTTTCGGAGTGAATTGGGCTTGACTTTGAGTCCCCACGAACCCAACCCCCCCCCCTCCCCTCCTCCATAGCAGGTGGCGCCACTGGCAGCGGGGCAGAGAGAGGGCTTTGATTCCTAAGCCAGTGGGCTCAGTGCATATTCAAACTAGGGCCTTTTGTTTGTGTTGCTGCGGAGGCCCGAGTCAGACTTGCATGCAGAGAATACAAATCAGACCTTTGACAGGAGCAGTTAACCTGCCGCTAAATATAGCTGCCCTGGGTCTGAAAGAGATGGAGGGAGCACGGAGAGAGAGAGAGAGAGGGAGAGGGAGAGAGAGATGGAGGGAGCGCAGAGGGCGGGAGCAATGTAGAGAGTGAACAAAGGGAGAGATGAGGTAGGGCGAAGAGGGAAGTGAGCATGGAACATATAGAGGAGAGAAATGAGGAGCCTTTCTTTCTTTCTGCATCCTTTGGTTTTTTTCTGTACTGAAGAGAAGGTGGCGGGTATAGATGGAAGCTGAAAAGTCTATACAGCACAGAGATGCCTGCCGAGCAGTGCGTTGACGTATGCGAAGCCGGTGCGATGTGATGCGTGTTGAGGAGGGCGCGAAAAGAGAGAATAAATAAAGAAAGCGGGGAGCACGGTGGGGAGAGTGGCAAATGAAAGATAGGGTGAGTCTGTTTAATAAAGCAGCAATCTTGAGGGAGCGAGGGAGAGAAGGAGAGGGAATGAGAAATGTGCTCATACCACAGGGATCTGAGCAGACTGCAAACGAGGGATGGGGGGGGGCAGACAGAGGGAAGACAGGGAGGAGAAATTAGAGACCCGAAGAGGCAGGAAACAGGACTTACAACCGGCCTGTCTGCGCTTTTGCTTCGGATCCCGAAACCACCACCTGACCGCCCGGAGGGGGTCATCTCAGCTCATAAATGGATGCACTTTTTTGCAGAATCTTTGGAGAATCGCGCCCACGTGGGAGTCAATTCACGGAATGCCGTGAAGAAACTGATCCAATGAACAAGATTTAACCATATTCATTTTAGCTCTGTGTAAAGTGAGGAAACAGAATGGGCTGATTTATTTATCCTCCGTCCAGATAGTGAGCAGAGGCCTAACGTCTACACGTTTGAACGATAACCGACGATTGAGGCCCATTTTTGTCATTTTTTGTTCGTGAACCGGGAGCCAGTTAAGCTCCTATGAGATTGGAGCGGGAACGTGCCGTCGACGCGCCATCAGAGACTGGAAGAGACAGAAGGAAACTAAACTGGATTTTGGAAACCATGCGCACTCGTTTGCCTGGACAGTGGGGGGGAAAGCGACTGTTGTGCACGCGGCGCAGCATGTGATGTGAAATCGAACCGTCGACTGATTGACGGGCAGCATGCGGCAGTATTATGTAATACTACAGCTGTATCAGCCGCAGAGTGATAGATGGTCAGATACAGTGTGTGAGTGTGGATGCCTTCAGTGTCAGCCCAGTAAAAACCCTGCATCCTGATACCGTTTGACAAATAATAAAACCATGATGAATGGTGGCGCAGTCCCACAATGTGCCCACCTCGTCAGCTATACTGAACCATTATGCAATGACGGCACAACATCATTTCCACACCACCACCACTACTCGTACTACTACTACTAGTACTACTACTCCTGGAGTACACACTACCCCTACTTCCACTCGCTACCCAGGGAGCTGAGCTGTGTAATCCCCGGGTGGATAAGGCGAGGTTTGGGGAGATTTTGGGAAGCAGAGATCCCGCTGAAGCTGCCAGTCCTCTTGCTGTGGAAATCCCACGGGATTGGATTAGGATGGATATAGAGCCAGTCACTGAGATGTTGCTGTCAGGGAGCTGCACATGCTCACAGTAGAGCCGTGCTACACACACACACACACACACGGATTGTGTGCTCATGAATGGGCAGGCGGGTGAGACTTCCTTTACTTGTGCATCAGGCAGTAATGCACTCGCCGTCTGTCCATCAGTTCCCATTGTGCGCCATCGATGGAAAATAGCGTGTTTTTTTTAAAGGGAAAATATAAAAGCTCAAAGGGCCCTAATTTTATGAACAATGATGAATTTGTAGCGAGGTAGGCGCCCCCCAGAATTAATAACAGAAAAACAAATGTTCATCATTCTGCCCCAGAATTTAAATGTGGGACCATCTGTAATTTTAAAAAGTTAATTAGCCTAACGCGCAACGCGGTCATGTTCGGGGCAAACGGCTCCAACGTAGCGCTCTCCAGGCAGCCTGCCACCACCTAATGAGTGTCTCCCGGTGCGCAGGTTTATCATTTGAACACTTTGGTGAAGGTTACATTTCAACCATTTCCAAGCCTTAGTTAGTAGACTATTGTTTAATGTTCTTATTGTAGCCTAATGGAATTAAGAAGCGGGGACAAAAGGGGAGGAAAAGTGAGGCTGTACAATGTCCACCGAGCCCAAAACAAAAAAATAGAGCCAAGTTAATATATTTTATTTAAATGGAATTCCTATTACTTTATCATTATTCACCCAATAAATCCCCCAGCATGAGGCCGCCACTGCGTCCCGATCAGTGCGGTGCATCACATTCACCATCACCACCATGATGTGCGAGCCTGAATCTGCCGCCTCTGTGAATCCTGAATCGTTGAGTCGCCTCCGCCGCGCCCCTTTGACCACGCTTGATTCGCAACAATGAGAGAGAGAGAGAGAGAGAGAGAGAGAGAGAGAGAGAGAGAGAGAGAGAGAGAGAGAGAGAGAGAGAGAGAGAGAGAGAGAGAGAGAGAGAGAGAGAGAGAGAGAGAGAGAGAGAGAGAGAGAGAGAGAGAGAGAGAGATTCCAGGATCTAAAGGGAGGATAAAGGGTGTAGAGTGGCTGCTGCCCTCTCGGATTTTTCTTTCTTCTTCTCTTTCGCCCCTTTTACCTTCATTTTTTTCTTATTTCCTACAAGGGAGATGCTTTTTGTGAGGGGGGGGGGGGTGAGAGAGAGAAAAAGAGTTATAGAGAGGGGGGCGTTTCCCCCTCCCTCCACCCCCTCCCGCTCAGTATGATTTCCAGATATTGCCGATGCACTGTCGTCGACGTGAGTTGCACGAGGAGGGATTGACAGACTTCCAGCAATGAATGAGTGGAGGGTGAGTATGGAATCAAATCCTCCAGAGGTTGACGCCGCCGCCGTTCTCTCCTCTACTAATCCGTTTGACTTAAAATGCTGTGTAATAGAATTAACGCATAACCCCGCAAGTCACGCAGAAATGCGCGGCCAATATGGCCACGGTGCCGCGCGAGGAGCTGTCAGCTTTCGTCAGGTGGGCTTTTTCAAATGTTTGACTACCGTGTAGAGAAGAACGGCTCGCTATGAAAGCGTGACGGGGCGGAGTGGAGGAGGGGGGGACGCTCACTGTATTAGAGTCGCATTAAATAAAAATACATTTAAAAAGCCAACGGGTTTCATGGTGTAACCTCACCACACCACGTCTTTTTTCTTTCTTTCATTCATTCATTCTTCTCCTCACGTAGTATTTTCCAACTTGCTCCGGAGCTTTTTCTCCCCCCCCCTTTCCGTCTTCTTCTTCTCTCCGCTATGACTGAAGTGAGATAAAAGAGTTGGACGTGACTTCGCTTGTTGCTCGCGTTTGCGATGACTTTCCTATCCGCGCTTTACAGTGAACGCGAGTGACTTTTAATACCAATGAAGCTTCGATATAATAAAAAACACTTTAAGAAAAGTGTGGCAAAATGAGAGCTCATTAAAAATGTATTCACTTTCAAATGTGGGCATTAAACAACGCCGCAATCAAGTGTCACCTGGCGTTTTATTGCGAGGCCACGCGACGCAGATGTGCGCGCGGAATTATACGTCCTGCTTCAGGCTCGCGGGCCCTCGTTGATTCCACATTCTCTCTTTTTTATGACCCACAGCAGTGTCTCGTGCGAGTTTTTCCTGTCGGTTTCCGTGTGGACTAAACGCTGCACTTTTAACTCCGCGTTTTGTGAGGCGGGAGCCGACGAGTGTCTGCTATAATATAATGGCATCTTCAATTGATTGCTTTCGGCTCGCTCCAATGAAATATTCAAGCTTTCTCCTATAGACCCCCCCCCCCCCCGTGAGCTGTGTAATTCAATAATCAGTGAATTCTTATTTCAAAGCAAATTCTGCCTATAGGTCCGAAATCGATTGAATTTACAGCATTTGCAATTCAACCACCAGCTCGTGTGTGTGTGCGGAGAGAGAACGTTAATTTGAATAAGTGTGTCCATGTGTGTGAGTGTATGTGCGCGTGTGAGCCTCCCTGCCTTGCCTCTCGGTGCGCGTGTGTGCTCAGCCCCTCGGGCTCGTTGGCAAGCATGAACTCCCTGAACTCAATCCTTGTCCATTAAATTCCTATTGATCAAGCAGCAGAGAGGGAGAGAGACGTAAAGTTCCATCTCCCCCCCCCCCCCCCTGCCGGTTTCGTGTAGGCTCGCCCCCCCCCCCCTCCCCCATCAAAAAGAGAGGGGAGGAAGAGGAGAGGAGAAAAGAGGGAGGGAGGAAGGAAGGAAAAAAAAAAAGATTGGTCGAAGCCTTGGGAATCCATTAGGAGAGATGGATGAAGAGGGGGAACAGGAACGAGCTAGCAGTTGATTGCTAAAGCGCAGTTAGCGCTTCGGACAAGGATGCTGTGTGTGTGAGTGAGTGAGTGTGTGTGTGTGTGTGTGTGCACTTGTGATTGCAACATGTGTATGCGTGCGCTTAAACGTGTCTGATTGCAGGCATCTCCTGCTTGCGTGCATACACAAGCGTGTCCATGTAGTTGTGTATCATCATGTGTGTGTGTGTGTGTGTTGTGTGTTCAGGGGAGACTTCCATTTAGTAACGCAGCAAAGCAGCACATATCTCTCCGCTGGGAGCTGTCCTTGGTTCTGATCCGTGGCCCCCTACACTCCTCCGCCTGCTACCCACCGCCAACCCCCAGCACATGCTTCTGTACACACACACACACACACACACACACACACACTGCCACCCACCACCACCACTCCCTCCCCAATCCCCCCCCCCCCTCCTCCCCACCCTGTTGATTGACATCCGCATGCTCTTCATTTGGCTCGCTAAAGGCCGCCTGTGTGTGTGTGTGTGTGTGTGTGTGTGTGTGTGTGTGTGTGTGTGTGTGTGTGTGTGTGTGTGTGTGTGTGTGTGTGTGTGTGTGTGTGTGTGTGTGTGTGTGTGTGTGTGTGTGTGTGCACCTCGGCTAGTGTGAACTGGTGAAGGGTGTTTTTTATTTTTTTTTTTTCTCGTGTTTTTTCGGGGCGGTGCGGGGGAGGGACAGGGCCCATCCTCAGAGGGCCTTGAGCAGAGAGGATGCTGGGTAAAAAACAGCGAGAGGAGGAAAAACAAAACATCTGTGTGGTAATTGGGCTCCCTCAGTATTGTAACGCATACATTGACATCTGTTTGATAATTGGCTGCCCCGGCTCCTCAGCGCGCGTGTCACGCTAAATGCCGGTTTGGTAGGGAAGGAAGAGGCAGAATGGAAACGAGGAGGGGTTGTGAGTGTGAAGATGCATTTGTGTTCCAATGTGTGGGGGGGGGGGGGGGATTGTTGGCATTGTGAAAGCTCCACAGGTCTCTCGTACGCACGTTTACCGCCATCCGCCAAAAAGAAGGACCCACATGGCTCCGAGCGAGTTCCCCGGCCTGCGTTTAGCCCCGACAGATCCAACACAACAACACAAATATACAATACAAGTGCTAAGTGTCAAGTGATTGTTGACGGCCTCTCGTTGCGATTCGTGCCACGGGGCTCCCAGGAGCGGTAGTTATCAGCGTGCGCCCCGCGATGTTTGTTCAGAGCCTTGGAAGGGGGGAGAGGCCGTCAAATTGCATAGATAAATATGTTGAATAATTGATGCGGTGCATAGCGGGGAGCTGTTTGGGGAGCGCACCAGAGATTGCCGGTGCAGGCGAGTCTTGTCTATTTTAGACCAAAGCGGCGGCGCGTGGCGTTCCGTCCTCGCAGGGTCCAACACTACGATCCGCTCCAATCGATCCCCGACGCGTGGTTTCTGAGCTAACCCTTTCACAAAGGGTTTGTGATCCGAACGTACACTCTAAGTCCCCACTAGAAACCACTTGCATCAATAGGATTCATGTTTTTAAAACTCCTTTCACTCGACTTTTTTTTCCGTCATCAGACGTGACGGTTTAAGCCGCTACTTAGAAAAACTAATTCCTCGTAATACCTTATAATTCCTACCTATTCTATAATCCTGCAGATCTATAGGCTACTGAGTGTCAGAGCTTCTAGCAGTGGGGGACGGATTTGTTTGGGGGGGGGGGGGATTTCTCTCTGATGACACAACGGCAGGTGGTTGGCTGGGGTAAGGGGGGAGTGGGAGGGGGGGCCGGACAGGCCACCGGGACAGTTGAGAGTTGAGATGTGAGGTCCCGAAGGAGCCGTGGACGCGAGGGGAGTTGCTCCCTCTCCGTCTCCCTCCCCTAATGCCGTCTAATGTGAGAGCTTACGGCAGGCGGAGGAGGAAGAAAGAGTTGTAAAGACACAGGGATTTCAGATCGCAGCCCCCCCCCCCCCCCCACCACACACACACACACACACACACATTGGAACTGCGAGGCCACTATCCTGCTGCAACCTCCCTATGAAGAATCTTAACATTTTTACCACCTTTTTTTCCATCCTTTTTTCTTTATTTTCCCTCCACATCCCCCCCCCCCCCCTTTGGAAAAAAAGTGTGGAATTTCACATGCAGAGGTGTTTAGAATAATAGCAGGAACGGCTCCTTTCATGTCGTCTCTTTTCAGCGCAGAGGAGCGCTCTGCGGTGTTCTCCGCCGTTTGATTCCGGGGGCCTTGAAGCTGCGAGGGCAGGGGGGGGGTTTGGGAGGGGGGTGGGGGGGGGGGGGGGGGGATGTGAGGACTGCTTATCTCTTCCTGACACAGCCAATCATGTCATTGAATGACAGTCGAGGCCCAGCTGATACAACCCCCACCCCCCAACCACCACCTCCTCTCTATCGGTTTCGCCTCTTGAAAATTACACGCACTCTTCCTCCTCTCTGCTCCGTGACATTTCCCTTACTCCTGTCTCCCTCGGATGCTGTCATGTCACCTTCTTCTCCTCCTCTGAATCTTTTTTTTCCCCTCTCATGACGGGGGGCTCGAGCAGCCTCGCTCCCTGTTAGATGTACGCGTGCGACTGTGGAGCTCAGGGGGGGGGGTGGCAGAGCTCACATCTCCAACTTCCTCGTATCGCGCTCAGTCAGGGGTTCCAAGCATTGACAAAAAAAAATTTGAAAAGCCCAAACTTCATTGTTCTTCGCGCTCTTGTCGCCTGCTGCTGCAGACCCAGTCGGCGTGGAACAGCAAGTAAATTCAAGACTGCAGAAAAAAAACGGCAGTTTTCCACGGCGTTTTAAGCGCAAGAGATGTTACCGCCAGTTAGCGAGGACTTCGCAGAACGGGCCTTGTCGAACAAAGAGCTCGCCCTCGCTTAGACAGACATAACTCCACCTCCCAAACGATCCTCTTCCTTGTATTTGCGATTGATTGCTCGGCGCTCATCAGTCGGCGTCCTCTCGTGAAGAAAGTGTAACTTTAATATGTCAATATGTCGGATAACATTTGTGAAGATGCGGAGACGCTCTGCCTTGAAGTCGGAGCGATTAATCGATTAGTAGGTCGACAGAAACTTTGATAACTGACCAGACGATTTAATCCTTTTCCGAGCAATGGTGACAAAATGCGTAACATTTTGTAGTTCTGTTTGCTGCTTCTCTTTGTCATCATTGCCAAACAAAACAAGACATTGTCAGACGTCACCTCGTGCTCTGGGAAGTGGCCTTCAGATAGTTAGAACCCTAATTGTTTCATGAATCAGTCCAAAACAGTTGTGTTTTCTTTGTGTTTTCTTGCAGGAACCTGGACTGTTTCAGCAGCTTCTGAAACCCCCACCCTTCCCTCCAGCTCTCTCCCGCTGTGTAGCGTTGAACAGGAAAAAAAAAAGGGGGGGGGGGTCAAGAGAGGAGAGAAGGTGGAGGGGAGTGAGGTGGCGCCACCGTTTGCTCCCGTCTCGACCACGGGTATTCTTGGGTTGATAATACAGATGTCGATGTTATTGCTTGAGAATACGCGTAGCTGAGCGGAAGCCATCACCACCGGCCTGCAAACGGATGTTAACAGACGCAGAACTCGACGTGGAGTGAAGAGCGCACCGCGCTCGCTCGGCTGCAGAGGCAGTCCTCTGCTTGTGGTCCCCGAGACTCCGCCCAGCGTCCTCTCGGCTTTCTGCAGGAAGTAAGATCCTTCCAAGCGTACATCACACACCTTTTTAGCTCTGATTGTTCATCCGCTTGACAGATGCCCTTATCAGAGAGCGTGGTTGAAGAGGGGAATCCAATAAGTGCACACGGTGGATGAGTGGGGAGGCATGGGGGGGGGGGGGGGGCGGGGCGGGGGACTCTGCACGGCAGGACAGAAGGTCAGCAGTCGCACTAGCTCCCGTGGCTCGCCGCACATAGGTCACAGTCAAAGAGCAAATCCAATATCCAGGACTGGCTGGCGGGCAGACGGGCAGGTTGGGGCACGGGCCGGCAACTCATTTAGAAAGTCAGAGATGAATCTCAGTCTACACTCAGCTGTCCCGGAGGAGGGGCGGGGCAAGACAAGGGAGACGGAATGGCAGAGACGGGGGGACAATGAGACTCGTAGCAGTACAGGAAACGCCTTCTGGGTCTAATGGTGGACAATAACGCGTTTTGGTACACTTTCTGAGGTACTTGTCATCGACTTTCCATTTTCCGCTCCTTTATACTTCTAACCCACTAAATTGTAAAAGGTAATGTACTCAAAAGGCAGGGTTGAGTAATCTTGAGAAATATAGCAAGAGCACTCTTGATTTAAAAAAATGATCCAACTGAATAAAAAGAAGAAAAGCAGCCCAGTGTTGCCAACTATTTTCCAATGAAAGTCGCTAGCAGCAGTAGTTATGAAAGTCGCTAAATCTAGCATGAAAGTCGCCAAGTCGGCAACACTGACAGCCCTTCCCTCAGGCCTCCCTTCAAAGCCACTCCCCCCAGAGTTATCGTTATGAACGTAAACAACAAGCATGGCTGTTACTCACAGCTGTCAAGCTAGCAGCTGAGGACTCCGGTGACGACCAATGAGTACGAGCAGGAAAGCAGCCCGTCCAATCATGACATACATCGTGCATTGATTGGCCGGGATAATTACAGTGCTGCGACAGCCACAGACACTTTAATTGTTCTTAGTTCTTTCTTTTAATCAGAGCATTTGGTTCATTTGATTGCTGTCAAGATGTTATGAGGATTTCCACGAAAATATCGAAAATGTTTTTGTAGAAGATTACCAACCCGACCTTTAATAGTGTACATCCCTTCAATACATTTATCGGACAGCAACTTGCTTTTTTTATACAAAAGCGAGCTTCTAAAGCGTGATGCATTGCTCTGGTCCTTCTTATAGAGTTGTTTTCGTCCGTGAGTGAGTCCTTAAAGCGGCCGTGAATGAATATTGGTATAATAACAGCAAATCAAATGATGATGAGAAAAACGTGACAATATGAAAGCGATGAGCTGAATCTGCAGCTCCTCTCAGCGTTAAGGAGCCTAAAGTGAGTCTTTGTTCCCCTCATTTTACTAAAACACGTCTTTAGGACTCAAATAAAGACAGAAAGGTCTTTATTAGAATATTCCAAATAAGATTGTTGAAAGAAGCTTTGCCTCGACCGGCTATAGCAGTAAGCTTACACGCTGATGTACAAGTGAAAATGAACCCATAATAAAAAATAAAACACAATTATAGGGGTAATTTTGCTTCATAGCAAGTACAAGTACATGTTGCAGATAATACTTTTTTTTTTTTTTTTTAATGCAGGTATTGTACTTGTAGTAGTATTTATACACTGTGGTACTACTTTTACTAAAGGAAAATGACATGATGGATCAAATCACCAGTCCAGTCGTTGTTCTAAGAGCTGGAATGTTGGTTAAGTGCACGAATAAAAGAAAAACTATTCCGTTAAAAATATTTCTTATTTTGGTGATGTACTCTGCGGTATTCTGCGGGGTGGTCAAAATTGTCAATTTTCCCCTCTGTGGGGTAGTTTGCGGGGCATTGGATCATATTAGTGTTATTGTAATGGGGTGTAATACGATTATTCAAATCCCTCTATTTCTGGGGCTCATTCATGTAAAAGAGCCCTTTGACAGAAAACTGTCTGTGTGCTAAACCCTGGAAATTCCCAGCCAAGAGGATTCTCCACGCCACTCCCTAGAGACTCCACTCACATCAGCGCCACTGTCTCTCCGTCACGTTACCGTGCGTGTGTGTGTGTGTGTGCGCGCAATTTTCTTGCCTCTTCCTCCACACAGCAATTAAAGATCCAATTGATTTCCCTGCCTACACTGATTACCTGCTTCACTAGTTTGTTTTTTTCTATGAGATCTGATTAATACTGAGACTATGTGCAGGGAGCTGACACGATAACATGAGCACCTCTCATTATAACACAACAGTGGCATGAGAAACGGCCCACTTATGGAGCTGAAAATCGATTAGTCTGTCTGCAGGAAATGTGCATCCACAGTTTTGACGGTTAACTGAGTCATTTTTCACGTAAAAGTCTTGTGTGATAGGAAACTGAATTTATTCTGAATTATTTATTTTTGGGTGAAACAATACATTTTAAAGAAGTCATGTTTCGCTCTGGGACCTTCCACCGGACATTTTTCAAACTGTTATTGTAATAAAGTATTTGGTAGATGAATCAATAGTAACAAAAACAATCATGGGTTGCAGCCCCAAACATTTATGACTTCTTAAAAATTGCATTGTATTCTACCAGTATCCACATTGTGTCCACTCCTTCCATTTAGCTGCATGTAAAGCCAAAATGTTCCACCATCTTCCACTCCACATACTGTTTGTGACAGTATAAAGCCATGCTATCAGCTCTGCAGGAAGGAACCTATGTCGAATTTCCACTGAACGGGTCGGCTCAACGATTTTGGTTCCTTTGTACTTTTCTCCATATCATTGTCCACCGCAGATGGCACGAACTACATGTAGGATTGTAAGATTCTTAGCCGATCAGCTAAGAATATTGCGCGGTTATCATATTCATGAACATGAAGAATATGATAACACGCGGTTGTCATATTCTTCATGTTCTCTGGATCCTTTTATCGGCAACCAAACAGAAGAACGTCTACGTCAACGGGCTGTAATTCAAAAGAAATCTGGGTCAAGTAAATAAAACAACTGTGGTCACTCTTGATCGTAGCTCATCATCCCGTGAAATTTTGAAAATAATTCCCTGTGTTTTAATCTTCTACTATTGACTCTGCCCGCTTGGAACCAACACCGAGGTGGTTTCGAAAATAGTACCTTGCACTAACTCCAACGTTCACCAATGGAAAACCAAAAAGTAAAGGTTCCAAGTGAGTCCAGTCAAACCGTACCCTGCCATGCAGCGGAAATGCGGCATAAGTCACAGCGGTGCTTTGAGCTAAATGCTAAAACATCTTCTTTAAGTTTGTTAGCATGCTACTATTAGCTAATTAGTCAGTGGACCATCAAAGCTATTACAATTCATCCTGAGGGGGAACATGAATGCTTGTGCCAAATTTCACAGCAACCCGTCAAATAGTTCTCGGTCTCACGATGGCGATAGAGGAAACTTGGGGGATTAGCAAAGTCAGTAGGATTCGTCCTCTGGTAACCATGAATGTCTGCGCAGAATGTTGTGCATCCAATGATTAGACTTTGAGATATTTCACAGGAAAACTGTGACCTGCTGTTGCCACAACAGGAAAAGTTAGGGGGTCATCAAAGTGTCAAGGGTTCAACCTCGGGGCACCATGAATTTCATGGAAATCCATACAACAGCAGTTGGGATATTTCAGTCGCAGATGAAATTGTTGACATGTTGATGACGCTCAAGGGAAAAGTCAGAAGGAAGCCAGAGTCTGTAGGATTCATCCTCTGGTGACCATGAATATCTGTGCAAAATTTCATCCTTATCAAACAATAAACCAATATCGCCGTTTCTAGAGCTGTTCCGCTAGCATGGCTAAAATATGTATCGCCAGTAGCAATGATCTGTAGCGAGTATTTCTAGCGTACGTTTTCACAGAATGTTACGTTGTTCTGATGCTCGGTTGATCTGCCTGCACTGCATATCCACAGCAACACTGCCGACATGCCCACCACTCAAATCACCGATATGTCTTCATTCTTTGCTTCCCGTAGGGCTGACAGTGATAAACATGATTAATCTATTGTGTTCTCTGCACAACAGCTAGTTGCCTCTCAACAGGAATGCGGCGAATACGCGGGCCGACAAACAGTCGTTACATCTGTGAGCGGGCTGACATCAAAGCGACCCCCCCCGTCCCCCCCCCCCCCCCCCCCGTCCCCGTCAGAATCAACCTGGTCAACTGAAGCCTCTCCTCCTCCCTTTTTCTCTTCCATCCATGCCCCCCTTCCCACACCCTGTACTTCTGCCTGCACTCACCACAGCACCACAGCAAGCAGAGACAATAGACCCTGAATGAATAAGCGTGTCTTGGACGTGGCCATGCGTCGAAAGCGGCAATTTCCCCCTCGATGGGTCACTCCATTGCAATTACCCTGTAATATTTATCCCGACAAACAAAAGGCGGCATATGAGAGAGAGAGAGAGAGAGAGAGAGAGAGAGAGAGAGAGAGAGAGAGAGAGAGAGAGAGAGAGAGAGAGAGAGCAGGTATAGAGGAGGATGGATACGGAGAGGGGGGAGAGGGGACGGAGGGAGGAAATCACAGTGCAATAAGAGCCCTCTCATTAGGGCCTGTCTTTATCACTGTGCAGCTCCTGTGAGACGTGATGAGAGGAGGGAACAGAAGGCCAGGAGGAGAGCGGGGCTCAGATTAGGATCCTTATTGCTGTGATAATCACTGTTTGTCATCCAATGTGCACGTTTCACACCTGTGGTAAATGCAGATGGGTTAGTTAGTTAGCGCCAGGGTCGTGTGTGTGTGCGTGCAGAGAGAAAGACAGTTCACGTATGTGTGCATGTGAGAGAGAAAAGAGTGTGAGCAGGACCGGGATAACAGCGCGCACGCGTGTGTGTGTTTGCATGTGTGTGTATTTCTGGCGCATGGAGAGAGAGCACTCGCGCGCGCACACGTGAACGGCGAGTGCGGACGCATTTAGAATGAACAAATAGATAAAGATGGAATTAAATAAATAAGTAACAATCACATGCATTGCTCTCGGTGCCTGGCAACCGGATCCCTCCGTTGCCTTGGAAACAGTTGCTACAGAATGTGAGGTGATTGGCAACCGTGACAACGAGGAGGGAATAACATTTGACCCCGCTTGCTGACGAGGGGGAGGCGAGTTAGAGGGGGGGAGGAGAGATGGAGAGAATAGTAGATGGAGGATGATCAGAGCGTTTTTTTGAAAAGATTTGTATGTATCCTCTGAAGCCGCTTCACTATCACTCCTTCCTTAACACACACAGCCTCACACCCCCTGGCTTACACACACACACACACACACACACACACACACACACAGTCATTCTCACTGATACTGTAACACCATGCAGACACACATGCGCTCTAAGCTTTAACATACCAGCGCTCGTGCCAACTCAAACTCACACTCTACCACCCACGTACACCACACACACACACACACACACACACACACACACACACACACACACACACACACACACACACACAGTTGTCTTTAGGACCCAGCACATTACATGCTAAATCTACACTTCCTCCATCACAAGTCCAAGTCTGCACAGGGTGCATTTTGAAATTTGCACCAGGATGTTTCTGCCTGCAAGCGCGTGTTGGTCGACACCATACACACACTTTAATATAAACACACACACACACACACACACACACACACACTATATGGAGCGGGCATGTATTAATCAGGGGGGCATTGTTTCAGCTCCTAAAGCTATGTGAGACAGAATGCAGTGTGAAATCGCAGCCTGCTCTGGTGCCAAGAGGAGAACCTCTCCCCCCCCCCCCCCCCCCCCCCCCCCTCTATATTCTCCTCCTCCTCCTCCTCCTCCTCCTCCTCCCCCCCTGTTTCCCATCCGATTGCACTTTCCCTTCCATCTCTTTCCATCCCTCTCTCCACTTTTCCCTTCTCTCTTCCCTTCTCCTCCGCCTGGCTAAACTAATAAGGGTGTGATTAATGGTCTGCTAATTGCTGTAATCTCGGTTAATTAGAGTGGAGATTCTTCAGTGGTGGAGTGCTCAGGGAGAGATGCATGTTGCACTGATCTGGAGGTGCAGAACTGGCAACAGTCCACAAAAAGGCAGGAGAAAGAGACGTACTCGCTAAACGCTGAGTATAGTGCGGCGGTGCCGTCTCACTCCAAGGCTCCTTAGTACACCCCACACACACACACACACACACACACACACACACACACAGGACTGCTTCTGAACCAGTGAACAGGCAGATGTCTAACATACTGTATGTACACGTACACCACTGTACTACAGTGTACTGCATCTTGTTTGGTCGTCATAGAAATCATCTTGACGCCAGCAAATAACCGCTATTTTCGTTCTCATTTATAATCTGTAACTTTTGAGTGTGAGTGAGTAATTTCCTTATTAAATCAATGATTTTTTTAATTATAGATATTAAAAAAATAATGAAAATGCCCTTCTGTCCGACCAACTGTCCAAAACCAAAATGTATTCAGTTAAGTGTGAAAGAAGACGAAGAATACCTGCAAAAATATTCTCATTTGAGAAGCTGCAAGCGCTGGATGTTTTTCTGGCATTTTGCTTTTCAGAAATAGATAGATTTGTTTAAATACATTTTTATTCATAAATGTTGCAATTTTTGACTTATTCTCATGCGTCTCACTTATAGAAGACAATATGAGGTGTGATCTTTCATGTGCTTCCTGTTGGCAAATTGACCTCCGCAGTGTGGTAATCCACATTGTGCGGTGTGTATTTGGTCTCATGTTGTTTGTGTGTCTCTCTGTTGTGGTGTTATTGAGGTTTTTTCTCATCTGGTACATGAGTTGTCGGGGTGGGGAGAGGGGCGGAACCTTCCACTTCATAAAGAAAGCAAGGCCCTCCCCACCTTTATCCATATTTTCTTTGAACCGCTGACGAAGAGAAAATTTGCAGCAAAGCTCTAAATATCCTGGTAGCAGTTTGACTGCTGTGAACTTTATGTCTCGCGGCACAAGCGGAGAATGAAATAAAATATAAATCTGGAATGAGAAAATGACCCTCCCCCTGCTTTCCCCAAATATAATCAGACTGCCCTCCTTCAGGGCAAAGGAGAACATAACCTTGCCCCTCTTCTGACCCCTGGCTCGCCCGAACGTACATAGATAGATATAGCTGCATATATTTTTATGTGTTTGATGTTTTTCCTCATATATTTACATCCTTCTTGATCACAGATTTGAAGGGGCCGTCACCTCATTTTCATTGACCCGGACAGAAAGAGATCCACAACCGCTTCAGTTGCCCTCTTTACAAATGTACGCCTTTTCTGAACTTATTCAAAAACAACAAATAGTTCAAATTCTAGTTAAGAATTCCAAGGTTACACATTGAAGGCAATAAAAAATAATCTTTCACTGTGGGAAATGTGTTGGGTGGTGTACTGGAACAAGCAGATCCAGAATATAAAGTTTCTGTGAGATTGTGCAGTTTTAAAAAAACAACAACTTTACTTTAGGTCAAATTCAAGGGAAATATTGTGAGTACGTGGGTTCAAATGTAACAGCAACTATCTCTACAAATGATCGCTGCCTTGAGCGAACGTCATTGCAGGATAGCTCAGTGATAACCTGCTTTTAAAAAAAAAAAAAAAAAGTGCTGCTGTTGGACATCTTTTATCAAATGTAATCTTTCTTTAAATATATTTGCATTTTTGGAAAAGGTGAGCTTGAAGATCTTCCTTCTGAAGGAGTCTTTGACCCACATGCACGGGGCCTGGTGTGTCTTTCTGGGTGTGTTTTCAACTGAGAGGTGTGAAGACTGGAGCGCCAGCCCCGAGGACACGCATGTACCCGGTGTCACACGCACCGGCGCTTGGACACACACACACGCGCGGATTCTCACTTGCGCACAAACATATACGCATACACGCTCTGATAAGCATACCCGGTCTCACACACTCACACACACAGATGTGGCAGTGTGGATGCACACGTGTAGCCAGTGTCTCGCCTCTTATCCGTGAGGTGGGCTCCAGGTAACCCGGAGTGACAGCAAAGTGTCTGCAGGGCGCCGGCCAGACGCGCGAGGAAGCGGGACAGCTGGACCGCCTCCCAGATGTGGCAGAATTCGTCAAGCGCGCACCCCGAAGCACATGGGCACACACACACACACACACACACACACACACACACACACACACACACACACCAGATGTGGCAGCAGGAGTCACAACACAGAAGGCCCCAGCTGTGTCAAAAAGGGAAAAGAAAGAAAGAAGCAAACTAGCTCTTCTTGTCTCACGGCGCTGGTCCAACGTCCCGGAGACGGAGGACAAGTGGGGTTAAATCACCCTGACAATGGTTGTCTAAGAATGACGCATGAATTCATCGGCCTCCGTGTATTTTGCACATGTTTTACTCGTGAGTAGCTCTCCTCCTGCATTGTGTTAGTTGTTGCAGTAGTTAGTTCAGTTGCGTGGGCGTAGAATGGAATATAAACTTATGGCACCCCCCCTTCCCGCTCCTCCTCCGACGCCTCCACACACACCCCCACGCACAAACTGGGACCTGGCACAGGCCGCTCCGCTATAACCCGCTGGAGCCTAACCGCTTTACATTAGTACCACCAGTATTACGCAATGGTGGCACGAAGCTACACGTTAGAATCCAGGCTGGCAGGAGACGGGGTCGTGTCCAGTGGGATTTGGGAAGTTTAAAAAATATATTTCCTCACTCACTCACTCTCTCTCTCTTTCTCTCTCTCTCTCTCTCTCTCTCTCTCTCTCTCTCTCTCTCTCTCTCCACTTTTCTAAGAAACGCAGGCCGTCGGTTGGAGGATGGCGCTGATGTAACAGCCATTGAGTGAGAAAGAAAAGCTACTACTCCCCTTCTCCGAGGCGCTGTTACTGGAAAGGACAGAAACAAGTACGCCACCTTGTGCTCACTGTGGGAATAACGACGACTTCAGATCAGTTGGTGGTGGACACTTTGCAGTCAGTCTCTCGTCAATCACACAGTGTTCCCTCCACTTGTGAGTGTGTGTGATCTCTGCACAGTCACACTGTCGTGCTTAGGGACTGTACACCAATGATTAGCGGTGAATATATGTAGTGGCTAGTTTATATTTTATGTGCTGCTGAAGGGAGTGTAGTTTTTTGTGTTCTTTTATTATATTTGAACTCGGTCTTCCTTTGTGAGGTTTTTTTTATGTGAACAAAAGAGGTCAAACTAGTTACACATGTACAAACTAGTTACACTAGTTATCATGGCACATAGATGTGCCATGATATGGATGTTTACAGTTACATGATCAGTAGCACATTATCAGTCCATTGGCATTCATATGAATTCACACACTCTATTGTTCATGTCAACCCAACTGCAACCAAGACACTTAACTCTTTGTTTACTGACATCACTTTGCAGCCCAACTTTTCTACCCAAATCTTTGTACAGTCCCTTATATGTCACTGCTTTGAGCAGCAATAGTCAAGTGTATTTACATTTTTTTTACATACCATACTTTTTTATATACATTTAAAACACCATGCATGCATGCAAAACAAATTAAAATAACTAGAGTTGACACACAAGGTCCCCCACTGGGCATACCAGCTCTAAAGCACTTCATATCCCACATGCACTGTGGTGTAGCGGCACCTTTGCATCCTGGATTCCCTGAGCCAAAGGGAATCTGTTAAGCCTAATATAAGGTGAAAGGATTTTACACCATTTACATTTTATTTTTAAACCCAAGTAGTAAGGGACACATTATTATTGATAGAATAATATCTGGGAGGGTGAGTGCTGCGGTTAAAATGTAAAACTCAAAACTTGCCCTAATTCAACTGTACGGATACGTCTCGGATGCCAAATCATTTATCAGCTTGAAGCAAATAACCATGTCAAAGATACCACAGCAGACTGTTCATTCAGAAAAAGGCAATGTTATATATATATATATATCTATATATATATATATCTATATATATATATATATATATATATATATATCTATATATATATATATATATATATCTATATATATATATATATCTATATATATATATATATGTATATATGGTGTGGAGAAAATACAGTAAAACCCTTCTCCTACTGCTGACACACGACCATGAAACTGAATTTAAATTGCATGTTTGTTTGTTTGAATAATGGCTGTTTTTGTATCACTACCTGCGATAAAGTGCTAATTAGTCTCCTCCTGAGATAATTAAATATTCTGAGCCTTGGTAAGTTCAAACATTACTCACGGGGGCCCAAGGGAGGTTAATAATTACTGTAATTGACTAAAGACGGCAGCACAGTGATTTATTCTGCCAAGCGTTTTCTTGGAATTGCAGCTAATGTTTTTGTTTGATAAAGGCAGCGTTTCCAAACTCGTCTCCAAAGCAGTGGAAAAAACGCAGCATTAATATATTAATACGGTACATGAATATGATTTGCATTATATTGTCACACTGATGACGATGCATACGTGTTTCTGCATGTGTGTGTATGCTAGAATATAGAAAAACATCGGCATATATATCCACCTGACACAGTGTCCCACTAATATTAGTACAGACAAATCGTACAGGTTCATGATGCACAAATACAAGCAACATTTAAATATTTAGGTTTCTGCTTTGGGCATTTCACACAGTATTTCCTGTTCTCAAACATTCTGGTAAGTCTTCTCTTCTTTTTTTTTTTTACTGGAACATGGTTCAGTAATTTCTCATGTTTCATTATATCCTGTCAAATGCAGTTCTCAGTAAACCTTCATCACTTTTCTTTTTTCCCCACTGCTGTTTTATGCGAGCTAATCAGTTAATTTCATTGTCCTCTGTGGCCTTCTCCTGGGGCCTGATTGTGTTTTATAGGTTATCTGAGAAAAGATCTAATCAAGGCTCCAAATGCCCCTGACCTCGGGGCAGAGCCTTGACATTTCCTGTGTCTCTGGAGCTCCGTCTCATGACTGCATCTATTCGGGTGAAAAAGGGACAGCGACTGCCGCTCTGCTTTTGCCCATTTGTCCATTTCTACCGAGGCAAACAAGCAAAGACTACTTAACCCTGTTACATCAGCAGCATAATCTAAGTAGAGACCATCTCGCGATGGGAACACAACAGCCAGCCGACGCCAAACCGGTCCATGAGCCGTAAACAAAACGCTCCTGTAGAGTTACGTGACTGCATCTTGCACGGTTGCGACGCCATCCTGCTGATAAAAACCGACCACCTGGCAACGTACAAAAAAACGCTTCTGTGTTAGCTCCTGATACACAGGGCCACATTTTGCTACGATGACTCACACACACACACAGACTCACAAAGTGAAAGTAATACCAGCATTGCTGTCCTGGCTGGTGATCATGTGAATTCCCAAGAACCTTTCTGCAAGAGTTTCACAGTGCAGGGCTGAAGGGTCGCGTACAGAAACATACAGTTTTCATGAAGAAATACAATTTTTGGGGGTGAACTCCAGGCCATGGCTGGGTCATGAGTTCAGTCCCCCTAAGGCAACTCCCGACCAAACACGTGAAAGACAGCCTGTAAAAAAAAAAGTGTATTTGTCTTATTTTTGCTCACTACTTGTAATAGAATAAACAAATACAGACACCTTTAATTGTTTATTTCTGGCCAAAAGCATTAAAATATTAATATACTACTGGTCTAATTAAGGAGTATACTGTAATCAGACTATAAAATATCCACCATAGATTCGGTTTTAAATCGTATAATGTAAACTAATACTCCAAACTGGCTTTTTTGTTGTTTGCTAAAATGACAACTGTCTTCAACCCATTTTATCAGCTGAAACTAGCTGCCTAATTAAGCTAATGTTAGCTCCATGAGTTGGTTGAAAACAATGTCTCCAGCAGACTTTTTAATATTTCAAGCTGGCTCGTTGTGAAAGGGGAAACCTGTAAAGGGTTCTTCAATGTTGATATCATGCTTAAAGGCTAAGGGGCTAAATGCTAAGGGGTTAAAGCTACTTGTCTGAGCCAAAATGTCAGCAGCCTCCCCAGTTGAACATGCAGAGCACATGGAAATAAAGAAACAGCAGAGTTCTTGTAATGCAGTGTACAGCTAGTTGGCCTGACGCAGTATTAGCAGTATGATAAAGAAAAAACTACGATCAGGCTCTTATTTCATTCGAATATAAAAGTGTTTAGCTGCTTAGCTTGAATACTTGGACGAGCAAGAGGTTATCGATGCTTTAATGTTCATATTTTCAAACAGTATGGCTCATTTCTACATTGCAAGGCAGATGAGGACTAATGTGCTTGGGGAATGTAACGCTATCTGAGATAGCAAGTTTGGCTTCGCTTGCTGGAGTGAAAAAAACTCCCGAAATCCAGTAGATGCTGCACTCTGATATCATCCAAGGCCAGCTCCCTCACAATTACAATTACACAGTGGATGTATTATTCATGAATGGGTCTAACCTGTAACCCCACAGAGTAATGCGGTAGCCTATGAAATGCCGCTGGCCTCGGCAGTGACGCTAGGCAGCGAGCTCGTTAACCCGCCATGCCAACGTGTGCAGTTTAAGTTGGAGCCGACGAACACACACTGTTGCCCCTCGCTGTGTTCTTTAGTAGGCCTATAATATCGTTATTGGGTTATGGTGGTGTGTTTGTATATTCACCTATCGCGTCAATACTTAAAATGCTTTCCTGTGTTATTTATAGCCTATAGTATTTCTCTATAATGTATTATATGATGTACAGGCTGGAATCAACACCAGCCAGTCGGACAGGTTGTGAACGACTCATTCAGGTTTTAGGATGCTCGTACATACAATGCAGCAGGATAAAGAAACACATTCTGAATTTCTTCAGTGAGTAAAAGATATGAGGAGATACTGGTTTTGATGGTCCTCCCTCAAGACAATTTGAAGACATCTGATTTAAAACTGTGTAATTAAAATCATTTATACACCAAAGCTTTTCGACAAAACTTGCTATAGTTGAATAATTATCTTATCCTTCACATATATCACAGCCTTCGCCCGAACATATGATTATCCTGGAAATATTTGCCCTGAAAAATTATAGTCTGTAAATCAAAAGAGCAGATTCTGAAAACTTTTAAATAATCAGTCATTAATTATATTTCTTTACAATTTAAAAAAAAAAAGAAAAGTTATGACGAGGAGGCGAACATTGTATTGAGAAAAAGTCACGATACGCCAAAGACTATAATGTAGTACCGGCCCACTTTAAGCTGTATACGAGCACATATATGTCCCCTTCTGCTCGGCATATACCACGGCAGGGCTGCTGTGAACCAATTACCTCTTTGTCCTGGGCTACAAGCCAACCACCTTTCTCCTTCCAGCAATTGCCCTCAAGGTTGAAAAAAAGAAATCCACTTCACACAGACTTTATGCTTTGTTTGAACTGAACCAACAGGGATGGCACTGACCCAGAGACTCCTGCTGATTTCTACGCCCTGCTGTGGCCTGCCCTTCGTCCTAAATTACGCCTCAATGAGAACAGCCCTCTGGCCTGCATTGAGATTAATTATGTAGCCTGCTGTATTAAATTACTCTCCTAATATAATAAACAGCGTCGTTGTTGTTCTCATTATCATCATTACAGGTTAATTACAGTAAGTCATCGAGGGCACAAAGTCTCCTTGCTTGAAAATGTAAATTAAGGATTTGTTTAGTCTGTCTGACTTAATTAATTGAATCTGCCAGGTAACAAAGGCTTTTGAAAACTCTTCTTTTTTTTTTAGTTCTGTGGAGAGACTTCCTGATTTTCTTTGTGGGTTATTCATTTTGTTATTTTCTACCCGCACATCAAAGGAATGCCTTGGCAGCCAAGTGGTTACAGCGCATTGTCGCAACTTCCTGTCCTGAAATATACGCTTCACTTTCACGCAACCCGACTGGAATGGAAAATGTAACATTCATTCGTTTGACGTTTTGGGAAATAAGTTAATTTGCTTTCTTGCTGACAGTTAGATTAGAAGATTGATGCTACTTTATTGTTGGTCGCAGCTGGTTAGCTTAGCTTAGCATAAGAACTGTAAACGGGGGGAAACGGCTAACGTGGCTCTGTCCAAAGGTATCTAAATACAGCTAGCAGCACCTCTGAAGATTTAACCCGTACGAAAACCTAAAACTCTAGAAAGTTAGCACAATAGCCGTATAACAACATATAACCCTGTTAAACCACATGTCATTTTTACACTTAGCTTTTTGTACAGATAACAAACACGACATAAACTGTTAGTTGGTGATCTTTAGAGGTGCTAGGTTGATTTTGGACACTAGCTGTTTCCCACTGTTTCCAGTCTTTGTGCTATGCTAAGTTAACCGTCTCTCGGCTCCAACTTAATATGAGAGTGGCATTCGATCTTCCCATCTAACTTTCGGGCAAGAAAGTGAATAAGCGTCCTTCCCAAAGTGTCAAAATATTCCTTTAACGTGCCTTTTTAAAGGGCCAGTTCACCCAAATGACAAAATAAAAACCCACTTGTTTTTACAGAACAGATTACAGAGACTTTACAATTCAATGCAAATCAAGTAATAACATGCCAAACCCTCTGCTTGCATGCTTGCTCGTGTCATACCATCTGACTCTATCGGAATGCATTGTTTTCTCCACGCATCTTGATTTCACACTGCCACTCCTATGATCGTGATCTGCTCTAATTAGCAGCTGATGTTTGGTAAACATTCCGTTCCGTGAGCCTCTTGATTGTTGGAGAAAGAATTCGATTCATCCTGTCCCGACACACTCTTTAAACCGACGCAAATATCACTTACCCATCTCTGTGTGCTTTCTCACACACTCCGTCGGTCAATCACAATGGAAATTCGTATTCCCTCTCTCTGCGACACTGGCGAGGAAATATTAAACAGAATTTGGATTTTTTTTTTTTACTTTAACACCTAATTCTCTCCTCTAAATTTTCATGGGATTGTATCACAATGTAATATTAATTGTGCTCTCTGGTTGTGATTGAACCCCCATAATGCAAAGGGTATCTCCTCAGTTCATTTCTGAGGCTGCATGCTGGCCTTGCACCGAGCGAGTATACCGCCAGCTTCATATATATCTGCCTCTAACACTCTCTGCGTCGACGTGCACTCCATTTTTCAAAAATGCCTCCGTCTCCACACTCGTGTCTGACTCACTCAGTATACTTTAATGGACGGTACGCTCCGGCTCTCACCCTCTCTCTTTAAGAGAACGAACCCAAACAGTGATTCATTTTCAATTCAATAAAACCAATACCTTTGCCTCTCATTTCTAATCAGATTCTGTGTCTATTTCAACCTCGCGCAGAGGGCCCACTGAGCACTTGGTGCCACACAATGTAAGCCCAAGGCTAACCCACTAAATGTGAATTTATTTTTCTATACAGGCCGGTATGTGAGCATGAAAAAACAATTCCTCCTTCGCTGTGCGAGTACGTGCGGTGGAACTAGACAGACGGCCTTGACTCAACACATCGCTCTGCGAAATTAGTCCGAAGCTGACCGAACAAAGAGTTCAGACAAAGAACAAACCCTCCTTTCCAAAATATAAACAACTTATAGCAGGCTGTAATGACCAGGAAGTCAACCTGTGTCAGTATTCTGACAATGCAGCATATAAGTATTTCCATTTCAATTCTTTGGGTTATTCATGCGTTCACTTTTCCCTCCAGGTGTGCCCGTTCCCTCATACATTCCAAAGTCTGTTGGTGACTGAAGGTGTTTCCGTGTCTGGGAAAAGCCCGGATCCAACTGCATCCATATCTGGCTTTCGGAGCCAAGGAAAAAGATAATAACCTCCTCACCGTGCTATTATTCTCCATGGTTCTGTATGCTGCAAGACCAGACGGGTTCTCTGTCTTTTAAAGGACCACACTGGTGTATTTGTGAGAGGCCAAGTTGACGTCTTGAATTGACTTGTTTGCTAACCAACACCGCTAAACCCAGAAATACTCAGTTTACAGTGATATAAAACAGACAAAAGCAGCATATCATCTCCTAAGAGAAGCTGGAAGCAGCTAATGTTTGACAATTTTGACCAAAATAATTAATGGATTATCAAATGATTTGCCCATTATATGCTTTATTGTACTTTTTATTTATTTGAACATATACACATATATAAAAAAAGTTTGAACATTGTTGTGCAGGAGAGGTTAAAAGCCAGAAATGGCTTATGAGTATACCTATTAGATATCAATAGTCAGTATTAAAAGGAAAAAGAAAAAGGATATAATGTATACTATTATTGTATAACAATGTTAATGTTGTATTAACATGCATTGCAATATTGTTGTGTACTTTTGTATGTTGATGCTTTGGCAACATTGTTTTTTTTCACCACATTGAATTGCATGAAAATATTAAAAACAAAGATTGCATAATTCATCATTTATAGAAGTTTGTTTACAAGTTGAGATGGATCACATGATGTATTTTCTTTTTCACATTGCAGGCTGCCATTGGTCAGCAGTCATTGCACTTATAGGAGACTAAAACTAGCTTGAGCCTCGTCATCAATCACAGAGACCACAAGGTGTGCATTTGTTTATGTCACACGTTACTGTGTGGTTGTATGATGAGCATGAATATGCAGTTGCAGTGCAGATTGATAAAAAAAAAGGTCGGACCGTGTTGCCACATAACGGTAATATGACTTGATAAGAACTCAAATTTCCATCGTCTATTTATAGATTTTCATATCTATGGATATAAATGGAACCACCGGAAGAGTAGAAAGTCCATTCAAACACAGCACAATGATTAATTATAATGTTGAATAGTGATTTGTAGTGAATGGGCTATTTGGTTGGCGTGGTCCTTTAAGTCTGCACTAGCTACGGTTGGTGCACGTTATCATCATTAATATTACATTATGGCCTTTGTTCCTCGTGGGTGTAGCCTCTGTCGGGTGGAGGGGGGTTGGGGGCGTGTGCACGAGGGGTGGGTACATATCGACGTCACCGGTCAGTCCTTACTGTGAACGCCAAAATAAAACGCAAAAAAAAAAAACGCATGGCAGTCGGGAAATGAAGCCGTGAGGGAAAGCCATTTCCCCCCTTCTCCTGGTTGGGACGCGCCATTGTTCGCGTAGCAGAGGAGGCTCCCCCCCCCTCCTCTCTCTCTCTTTCCTTCCAGGGGTCGCAGAGCGAGAGCCAGCGGGCTGTGTCAGTTTAGCCGACTTGCTAGCTAACGTCAAGTTGTAGCTAAGAAAGTGGAGAAGACGGCGGCTAAACGGGAGCCTACCCGCCTACACAGACCTATGCGACGGACAGCAGGTAACCCAGCTCTCCCTCCTGCCTTCCACCTTAAATATAAAGGCGTGATGTGTTTATCTCGCACAATTCAGGTTCTATTTAGCCGTACGGATCTTGGGACCGCTACACGCCTCTCGCCTCGTCAGTGGCAGCAACAACAGCACACGTAGCCTTCCCGTTTTAGCCGACAACTTTGCCCCCTGAATCTCAAGCGGGTCGCGTGTCCCACCCGCCGGGGCGCCGCTTCTTGTTACATCTCGTTCACCTAACCCGACATTTGTGTGTGTTTTTAAGGCTGTGTTTAACGTGTACGTTGACGGCGCTATTGTGGCGGAGGGTGCAGAACACTCCTCCAGAGGGGGAGCGTCTCCTCGCTGTAAAGAGTCTGTATGCTAACCGCAAAAACATCTGTCGGGTTTTAAACGGAGATAATCATTAGTATAGTCCTGTCATGAGCCAACCTGGCCTGCGGAGGTTGAAGACCAGGCGTGCCCCGGTTTTGTGCTACGAGAGCGGCTGAGAGAGAGAGAGAGAGAGAGAGGCGAGTCAAACCCATCGGTCTGGTGTAGCAATGCGGTAGACAGAGGGGGGGGGGGGGGTGTTAGATTTCCGAAAGGACCGAGGAGGATGGGGGGGATTGAACCGCTATTATTTACGTTTGGTCGATATGTCACCGGGGTCACGGTTTGCTGACAGCGGCAAGATCGGCCCGGTGGAACAAGGTGAGCCGTGGACGGCGGAGCGTGGCTGTCAACCGCAGCGAGGAGGCTCTCTGCACGCTGCCTCCTCCTCCTCCCTCCTCCCTCCTCCTCCCTCCTCCCATGGGGCAGTGTGGACCAGCGTGCCAGGTGAAGAATGCCACTGAATTATTCAGGCACATGCTGCAAATGATCAGCGTGGCCCAGGAATGTGCATAGCTGCTGCTGGAGACAATGAGAGGCTCTAAAGGCAAGGCAAGTTTATTTGTATAGCACATTTCAACAACAAGGTAATTCAAAGTGCTTCACATAAAACCATTAAAAGCATCAAAACATAAGACAAAAGAAAAGGAGATTTAAAAACAATTAAGAACATTCATTAAAACACAGTGTAAGACAGTTTCATAGTAAAATGCAGAAATGCAGGAAATTGATTAATATATTAATTGAATGTGGTTCAATTAAAGGCAGCAGCAAACAGAAAAGTCTTCAATCTTGATTTAAATGAGCTGAGGGTCTCAGCAGACCTGCAGCTTTCTGGGACTTTGTTCCAGATGTGTGGAGCAGAAAAACTGAACGCTGCTTCTCCATGTTTAGTTCTGACTCTGGGACAGAAAGTAGACCGGTCCCAGACGACCTGAGGGGTCGGGATGGTTCATAAGGTAGCAGCAGATCAGCGATGTATTTTGGCCCTAAACCATTCAGTGCTTTATAAACCAACAGCTGGATTTTAAAGTCAATTCTTTGTTGGACAGGAAGCCAGTGCAAAGACCTCAGAACTGGGGTGATGTGATCCACCCTCCTGGTCTTAGTGAGGACTCGAGCTGCAGCGTTCTGAATCAGCTGCAGCTTTCTGACGGACTTTTTACAGAGACCTGTAAACACACCGTTACAGTAGTCCAGTCTGCTGAAGATAAATGCGTGGACAAGTTTTTCCAAATCCTGTTGAGACATAAGTCCTCTAATCCTTGATATATTCTTCAGGTGATAGTAGGCTGATTTTGTAATAGTCTTGATATGGCGGTTCAGGTTGAGGTCTGAATCCATAACTACACCTAGATGTCTGGCTTGGTTTGTGGGTTTTAACATCAGTGATTGAAGCTGAGCGGTGATTTTCAATCGTTCGTCCTTGGTACCAAAAACAATTACTTCTGTTTAATTGAAGAAAATTCTGGCACATCCAGTTGTTGATTTGTTCAATGCAGTTACCCAGCCCTTGTATGGGATTATAGTCCCCTGGTGACATAGTTATGTAGATTTGTGTGTTGTCTGCATAATTATGATAACACACTTTGTTGTTTTCCATAATCTGAGCTAGTGGAAGCATGTAGATGTTAAAGAGTAGTGTGGCTTCCCTAAGAAGAAGAAGAAGTGCCTCAGCCTCTCCTGTTCAACATGCCAGTTTCTAGAGTGGATGGGGAACACTGGAAAGCTTAATGAAGTAGTATATGGCTACAGTATATGAGGTTTCCACCTTTTTATGTTTGGCAGTCTGTAGTAATCTTTACCTTACACAACCCTAATCGCCACCTCTCCTGGAGCAAGCGGGTTTAAATGGCTCATTTCTGTAAATTCAGAATTTGAATGCATTCCTCGGGCCAGAGTCCAGACCAGCATAAGCCCGGTATGTTGTAACGGCTCAGGATCAAGTGAGAGGTCACGATGACGGTGCATTTCACCGTCCGTTGTGACCTTTTCCTAGGTGTCTGGACCGTTTTTGCTGTTGTTGTGACAGGTGGGGTGGTGGAAGCTGAGAAACGAAGGCAGCTGATGACTTTTTTTTTAGTTTGTTGTCAGCAGCAAAAATAAAAGATGGAAACGAGGAAGAGGCAGTCACGATCTCTGTGGTTCGATGCTCGGACTAAGGTCCTTATTTTGTCTCTCTTAGGAATGACGCATGCGCGTTGTTGTTGACCCCGAAGCATCCGGTTGCTCAGGACACAGTCGCAAGTATTTTTGCTCTGGAACTCAAGCAACTCTAGGAAACCGACACGATTACGGCTACGTCGATCTACAACTTTGTGTAATTCAAATAAATTATTTCCACTTTTTGTCATTTTAACCGGGTCGGGGAAAAAAGACCATTGTGAACAGATTTCAGGCCGTCTCTGCTGATCGCCTGTGATTTGAAAAAGACAGGCCTCTAGTTTGTTGACCTAAGAGAGAGAATTAACGGATCTCTTCAGTGTGCACGCGCTTGTGTTTACACACAGCTGCTTCGCACGCCTACATCCTGTGTTTGTCCTCATTAGTTTGCTTGTCCAACGCTCTCATGTCACTCGCATTAGACAGCCCATGTCTTTGGCATATATATATATATATATATATATATATATATAAGTGGTATCACGGATCGATCCGTGATCAGTTCGGATCAGCCCTCACGGTTCGGATCACCTGTGATCCGCGGATCAATCGAGTATTTATTTTTTTTTTTACAGCGTAATCATCATAGTGTGTAATAAAGTTCTACTGCTGCTGTTCCTTTTCAAGTAACAAGTCCCCGAATATCAGTGCAGAGTGTCAGTGAACAGGTATAAAGCAGGAGTGTGTTCACGTGAACGGAGCAGGTCAGAAGCATTTAACGGTGACGTCATGGCGAGCGGAGGAACGTCAGAAGCCGCGGCGTCATTTAAGTCGCACGTTTGGGAGCATTTAGTCTTCCCTGTAACGTATAATGACGGATGAGGGTGGTGGACAAAGCGTTACGGTATGTAGGCGTTATTTAAAGAGAGACACACGACAACGGCAAAACACCGGCATGTCCACACATATGAAGAGACACCATCCCGTCTGTCAGCGACGGGGACACTCCGGTGTAGAAAACAAAGGATTTCTAAATCTGGTTAAAATGCTTGAGCCACGCTACGAAGTCCACTCACGCACCCACTTCAGTGTGAAGCTGTTCCAGGCCTCTATGAGAAGGAAAAGACTGCAGAGACTGCTTTCACCACGGCGGAGTGATTCTTAGTCCGGCGCTGTAGACACGCCCCCTCTGTGAGCGTCACACACACACACACACCTGGTTCAGGTGCTGACAGAAGCATCAGAGTGAAGCTAGACAGGCCCAATAATATTCCAGTCACCACAGAAAGGTCGACCCTCTCCCCAGACAATGGAGATATTCTCATCTTTTTGAAAATAATGTCACAGTAATGGTAAACATTATTGTGTACTTGAATGGCATAACCTGACAGGAAGTAAACACAGACCCAAGTTGTTGCCGAGCAGTTCAGTTCAGTGTAAACAGTGGAAGCTAGCTCACTGGCTGTTTCTTTCTTTCAGTATTGATCAAAGGACGAGGATATCAACATAACTCATGTTGCACTTAAACTTAACAGAATTCTTGAATGTATTCTTTTTATTTATTTATTTCATTTTGTTTTCATGTGTTTTCATGTAAGACTATAGCCCAAAGTTCTTTGCTTTAAGTGTTCTTGAAGTTCTTTAATTAATAAATGGAAAGCAAAGTTATATTTGTCTCCTCCCCTTTTCTTTGTTGATCCGAAAAATGATCCGAACCGTGACTCCTGAACCGTGATCCGAACCGTGAGGTTTGTGATCCGTGACACCCCTAATATATATATCCCCCCACACTCTGTCTCTTTCCTTTTCTTCTTTTCTTTGTGGACTGGATGAACCACACAGGGTGCCGCTTCACCCTTTCACCCAACCGCCGCCTCTGCTTCTCTTCTGGCTCCGCCCAGGATGACTGAGAGTCCTCGACTGAACCTGTCCATGTGTGTCCCCCTCCCTGTCCTGCCCACCCCCCCAACCCTCTCCTCCCTTCCCCTTCCTCCTCCTCCTCCTCGTGTTTAGGTGAGTGATGGAGACGAGAGAGTTGACCGTGGTAGCTGGCAGCTTCGTGACTTTCCAGCTCCTCTTCTCGGTGGTCAGCCCGCGTCTCTCCACCGTCATCACGCCGGGTTATGGACGGCTGCCCTCCACCAAGCTCACGGAGTGGAACTCCAGGTGTGCCACTATCTTTTTCATTTTCTATTTATTTCATCTATTCAGTGCGGTATGGTTGCAAACATACACGGCTAGCGTGGCTCTGCCTAAAGGAAACAAACTACCAGCACCTTCTACAGCTCCCTCTCTGATAGAGGCAGACACTATTTTAACTACGTGCTCGTATAAAGAGCCGCATCTTCATATTCACTAAACGGACATGAGAGCAGTATTAATTATCTGACTCTCGGCAGGGAAGCAAATAAGGTTATTTCCCCAAGTGTAACACCATTTTTAAAAAGTATCATCTATCACCAGCCAAGGCTCCTTGTGACGTCCAACACACAATAATAAACAGCAATTTAATTCTCTCCCATGGAAAGGTTTTCAGACTCTCCCATCGGTGCAATGTACCACTTATCTCTTAGACTCTGTCACTAAGCTCTGTATGCATCGATACCCGACTGTAACAATTCATTTTTCCTCCTATATTGGATGTGAAGGGACACCCACTAGCATTTTGTTGTTTCACTCAATTGTTCCTATTTCCTTGACGGTCTCACTGATACAAAGAATGTAAACATGTTGGTGGTAGAATCACTGATGGTCCCGTAGACCTGCTGAGACGCGCCTCCCTACCACTTCCTAATACCACCACGTCGTTGCGTAACATTGCAAAGTCGTGACCTCCTGACTGTGTGTGTGTGTTTCTCCGGTGACTCGTCGTCGTTCCACGCAGCTGTGAGGTTTTAGGTTTCAAGCTGAAGCTTCTGGGGTGAAGTTCAGAGGGCGATGATTCGTAGTTTCATAACTTCTTGTTTTGTCTTTTCGTCTCTTTTGCCGTCTGCCAGTTCCTCACAAAACAGCCTTCATCCAGCCAGCTGTAGTTTGCATTAGGCCTTCCTCATGTGAAAGACCGGGGTGTATTCACCAATGAATAGTCCAATACGAGGCAAAGGCCCAGGCACTGATGCTTCACTTCAGAGTGGCCCTGCCGTTGCATAACAGCCAGCTCTGTTTGTCAGCGTGTTGTTTATGTAACCGCGACTTAAGTGCAAGGGGAAGAGAGGGAGGAAGCGTTTCCAAAGAGGGAGCCGGGTCGACCGTCTAGTATTGAAGCACAGCCGCACAATGGAGAAGACTGTTTACTGATTTCTTTGTCTTTTTCTCTTCTTCACTGACTACTTGACAGATGTGTAATAGAAAGCTTCTCAATGCAAATGCTGGAACTAGAGATCGGCTGCATTGACACGTCCTTTAGCACAAGTTCCTCTGTGGACGTTCCGTTTTTAGACTCTTCGCAGTGATTCAGAGGTAATAATGGACTCATCCGGTCATACGGTGCTCCGGCTGTAGAGCCGTGGCCCCAGCGGACAGTGAACTGCTGTTCCCCTAGAGAGGCTGCGCGACGACCGTGGAGGACCTGTGTTTCTGGCGGAGCGGCGATAAGGCTCGCTGAACTCTCTGAAGTATCTCTTCAGTCGAACAGATAACCACTCCAAAGGTCAGGGGGCGATACTGTATCAAGCCTGATAAAGAAGAAGTCACCGCCACGTGGACTTAGCGGATAACGTAGATGCAATTAAATACAAACTGTTATCAAGACCCTGGAGACCTAATCAGCCTCCGCTCAGGGCTCCCGGTTCGATCCCTGGTCTCTGGGCCTTTCTGGGGGCGTAAAAATACCAAATATCAAATATGCGGATCATAAAATCAGATTTCCATACGGGATCAGTTAAGGCTGGATGAATATTTAATGTCAGAAGAAGAAACTGTTGTTTCGTCGTCATGTTTACCACTTTGTTCTCGTGTGTGTGTGTGTGCGTCCCCAGGCTGGTGTCCACTGTGCACGCTCTGGTCGTGGGGTTGTTCTGTCTGTACATCCTGTGGTTCGATGACGTCGTCAACGCCGACCCCGTCTGGTAAGAGAAACAGAAAGCCCCACACACATTCCTTAAAGTGGCTGCTGCTGATGCACCAACTCACGGGCAGCTTATTCTGGTTCTGACTGAAACGGCAATAACTAAATATCACTAATTTAACACATATTAAAGCTGCCACTCCTGTTCTTTTATATGTTAAAAGGTGGTTGGCACTGATGGCAACGAAATGCCAAGAATTGGTTTCTCAAAATGGTTGCCATGGGAAACCCTTACTGTTCGTCTCCGGAACGGTTTCGTTCATAAATAAAATATCCAACAACACTGTAATCCAATGAAACACGGCTGGAGAAGATGTGACATGAAAACAAATACAACCCAATGAACACAGACGCAGTTCTGCTGCAAAGCTACCGACACATTATGCTTCGTCATTTTGGCAGGCTTCAAAAATCAAAAAGCTTTAGGCGTTTTCTGCTTTTAGGAGAAACCTGTCTCCTCACATCTGCCTTTTCAGAGCAGCAGGCACGACCGGCAGACAGGGGACGGGAGGAAACAGGGAGGTGGGAGGGAATCGTCAGGGTTGGTTAAAAGCTTTTGGAGAGATGGCGACGGCGTTCCCTTCATCAGAATGAAAGAGGGAAGGCGGGGGGGGGAGATGGGTCTAATGTCAGTGGAGTCTCTGGAGAGTTGTACATTCAGTGGATTTAGCCTTTGATTATTTCCTTTACTGTCTTCTCTCGCTCTGCTACTGCTGACTGTTATTTGCACCAATGAGTTCTGAAAGAGAGAAATGGTGATTCCCCCTCCCCATTTTATCAATCTTTTTTTTTTTTTTTGTCTTTAAGCATGTCTCCTCAGCTTTCCGTCTCTTACTTCTCCATTCTATTCTTACACTCTTCTTCTTCTTCTTCTTCTTCTTCTTCTTCTTCTTCTTCTCGCTCTTTTCTTTCTCCTCTGTTTCACTTCCTCTCTGGCTCTTGAGCAGACTAGACTATCCTCCAACAAGGCTCCTTTTCATAGCAAACAGCAGCCTAGTGCTCTTACCCCCTCCCCTCTCTCTCGCTCTCTCTCTCTCTCTCTCTCTCTCTCTCTCTCTCTCTCCATCTCTCTTCATATGGACCCCCCCACCAGCCTCCTTCTGCCTCTAGCTGTCCGTTGCACTCTACGTCTCTGGGTGTCGAATCAATGCAGTCTCAGGCGTCTGTGCTGGGCCAGTATCGCTGACGGAGCGAAAGGGGGGGGGGGGGGTTAAAGAGAAGGTGGGAGAGGAAAGATTCGGGGGGGGGGGGGGGGTCTCTCGCTCCCTTCTACCAATCTTCATGTGTTCAGGTGCTTATAGTATCTGAGCCCTCCTCTCCAAAGCCTCTTTGTCATAAAATATTTTTGGTGTTCCAACTCAAGCCTTAGCATTTGCTTTGACCAGGCGTATTCCCCCCCCCCCCCCCCCCCCTTGCTAAACTTACCCTCGTCACCTACGGGCACCTATCTGATCCCCAGCAGTGTCCCTAATGCCTCCGAAGCTGATCTTGTTGGCAGCCGAGTGGCGCAAGCGATAATTCCCCCCGGTCAATCCGACTGTATTACAGCGTCATTAAGACCCGTCACACAGCCGCATTGTTCTCCCCCGGCTGCTCTGCTCTCTGGTAGCTCAGAGCCTGACTGCTACAACAACAACAACCCGGCATTGTTTTCAGCCTCTTTCGGAGTGTCACTCTCGCTCGCAGCACACGGGCCTTTTGGCTGTTATCATAATCCACTCGGCTAACGAGCGCCGCGGCCCCGCCCCTCCGCTGCATCTCTCGATCGGCTTATCTGGACCATCCGAGCAGAATGAGGGTTCAAATTTCAGGGTTGTGGCGAGCTGGTTTAGATATAATATTTAACTTAGAATATTCCAACACGTCCCATCAGCCTCCAGGTTGGGTTAGGAGGAACCGGGCCGCATGCAGGAACGTCTTCGTGTTTTTGTCCTTCACGTCTTCTACTCTTTTCTCACGTTTAATTTTGATAAAACTTATTATAAATAATTAAAAAAAGAAGTAAATCTGCCATCTAACTGATATGGTCAACTTTACATTCATTTGTATTTTGCCTTAATTATTCAGATGAAGGCATTATAATTGTAATATGAATATTTGTATTATTGTCCCCCTGCAGAAAAAAGCAGCCTCTCTGTATATGAAATCTACTTCTACATACTCGGTGTGTTTCTTACAGTAGATGGCGGTCGGCACGCCTCTAGTTTGGAGAAGCCGACAGCGAGTACCGGCACAGGAGACGAGCTGTGCTGCTGTGGACGGGGGCAGCAGGAATGTAGAAAGCATCGGTCAGATTAAATGTACGCTATGTTTAGAATATTTCTATCGCTTTACCCCGCCGCCGGAGAGCCTCTTTTTACTACGGGCAAATAGAACCGCAACACTCCTCCGACAAAAACAGTAAGTTTACATTGCAGAACACCAGTTTGTTCAGTGCGTGACTTTGGTGAATCCGAACTAACCCTTTAAAACACAATAACTTGATTAACTAACTAACTCAGCGAGTTAGTTTGGTGTCTATAAGAGAACGGCTTCAAAGAGCTGTCTGACCACAATGTAAAGCAGGTAAAATACTCCAAATATAGCGTCCACTTAAACCGGTATTCATGTTGATGTCCACAACAGTGCTTTGATTTGCCTTCATGCTCCTGTTTCTCCAAACATACACGGACTATGTATCAGCACCTCATACAACCTCTCTTCAAAATAATCTGAACTGAACTAGTGAATGTGACAAGTTCATACACTAATCATGATATTCATATTTTTTATTATATAGCACTTTTTAACCCGAAGTTCCAGATTGAAAGATTTACAGAATAAAAAATAACTAAATACCAAATTCTGAAACCCATGTAATATCAGAAGTGATCTCATTATAAAACGCCGGTAAAGGAACAAACACTTGAATTCAAATGAGTGCATGAGGCCTGTTGAGTCAGCACCACTGCAGCACTTCCTGTGTGAAAGGCTCTCTCGCTCTCTCGCTCTCTCGCTCTCTCGCTCTCTCGCTCTCTCGCTCTCTCGCTCTCTCGCTCTCTCGCTCTCTCTGTGTGTGTGTGTGTGTGTGTGTGTGTGTGTGTGTGTGTGTGTGTGTGTGTGTGTGTGTGTGTGTGTGTGTGTGTGTGTGTGTGTGTGTGTGTGTGTGTGTGTGTGTGTGTGTGTGTGTGTGTGTGTGTGTGTGTGTTTGTTCTTGTATCCCGGTGGGGACTTTGACCTGACTGCACACTGACCCATGGGGACTCGTGTCACCGTGGGGACAAAAACGGAGGTCCCCACCGGCAAACCCCTCCTACAAGCTTCAGAACAGTGTCTAGACACCCCCCCTGCTGTTTTCTCAAAAGTCCCCTGGGGGTCATTTTCATGACAAAAATCTGTGTGTGTGTGTATGGATGCTCCCCTAGTGTATACACAGAATATTGCAGTCCCCATGAGGTAGGCTGTTCTGGAAGTGTGCATCGCTGTTTGTCCACTCTCTATTGCCCCCTATTGGTCAAAAGTAGTATTAAAGTTTGGGAATACACTTTAAATGTTGTCTTTTTGACCAAAGATAAGCATGAATGAAATGCTACATTTGATAAAAAATAAACATATGTATAAATAAATAAATACACAAATACATAATATTAATATTATTTATATTGCTATAGTTTTTTTAAATTTGCATGAAAACAACGATAACCATAATGTATATTGTCTGTATATCTGTCATGTAAAATGCCTGTTTTAAGTTTCTTCTATACAATTTTAATGATATTTTACCATAATTCATTATCTCATCATTAATATTATTGACAATAATAATAACAACAATTATAATAATAGTCTGTATTTGATTTATTTTGCCATGTCAGAGGTGTAAGATCAATAAGGTCTTGTTTTGTTGCACTGCTTTTTTAAAGCTAACTTTTAAACAGTGCTCACTGTTCAATGACAACGATATTGATGATAACAGACAAATGCAGGTTTAGAGTTGTATCCATAAACATAAAATAGGAGTAGAAAAGACATTTTCCTTTAAATCAATATAGCAGGATGGTTTGAGGGGCGGCCATTTTCATGTGTACACTTACTATTGCGATCGTTATATTAGGCTAATCTCCGTGTAAACTACATATGGCAAGTTGCGGACTCACTAAGGAGAGGTTTTGCTGTAATGACTGAAAAGACAAGGGGAGTAGTAACATCACAAAGCATAGAGAGTCACAACTTAATGCTTCATCCACACACTCTTGTACAGCGTGGGAAAGCACATTGATATAGCCAGATGCCGTTCTTGAAGTCGGAGAAAAATAAGTCCCATTACTCCCATTATTCATTCACTTGTTGGCGTGTGTGTGGGCCGGTGTCAGCAATGTCTTGCTCCTTATTCCTATTTTATGATTTTGGACTCTACAAAATGAATTGAATTATTTATTTATTATATCTTTAAGCATGTTATAGCATTCTGTGTCAGTTTTTGATTTGATTGTTCTATTATTATACTATTCAAATGCTATGCATCTTCTATAGTAGGTCTATAATACTCCAACTGAAACAGTATAGGGTTAAGGTGGTGTGCTTGTATATTTACCCATAGTGTTAATACTTAAAGTGCTTTCCTGTTATTTGTAGCCTATAGTATCACCCTAAAACATATTTTACTGTACGATGCCTTCAGCCTGAAATCAACAGGGTGTGAGCTATTTATTCAGGTTTTAGGAGCAGCATATCAGACAGGACATATTACGCAGCAGGATAAAGAGTCGTGAATTTCTACATTGAATAAAATATACTAGGATAGTTTGGGTTTGGTTGTCCTCCTCCAAGGATATTTGAAGAGTTTTGACTTAAAGTATGCAATTTGACATCATTTTGGACCACTATTACGACCATATAACGCTGCAAAAGCTAAGAGATAAACTTTCTGTATAGGGAGTTAGGGCGAGGGACTGTTAGACCCAGCGATGCTGCTGTGAAGCATTTAAGCATAGTGGAATTAGCAAGCTAGCTAGCTAGCCAGTTGTCTAGTTTGCTAGCCAGCTTGCTAATTTAACAATGCTTGAATGCTTCCCTATTTACAGAAAATTAGCCACCCAAGTTGCTACTCATCTGGCTGGTGCTCAAAGTGGGCCCTTCTACATTTCACTCTTTGGTGTACCATGATTTAGTTCTCACAAGCAGCTGCGAGCTCATAATGCTTTTCTGACCTCTTCATATCAGTTTCTCTGGATGACTCATGATGGCAATTCATAACAGTGCAGCGCCAGTGTTTTTGCACCGTGCTTAAGTATGCTTAGTATGATTTTACAGGGCAAACATTTCCAGAAGAAACAAAAGGTCAGACAAAGCCTGTGATACATGTAAATAATGGAATAACTCCCTACCTAGCTCAGTAGCTAGCCATCTGCCTCTGGAGCTAAGTCTGCTCTCTTCCAAGCAAGCTGCAACAACACTTAGCCACACAGACGTGCGTTGTCATTATAACAACTAACTCTACAATAGACCACGGAAAACCGTATAATGTATTTCTATGGTGGCACCCCTTGTAGCTAGCAAAGCTCATTGTAAGTTGTTTTGTAACAACTAGCTATATGGTGGCTACAGGCCTCATTTTTTAACTCTTACTTTGAATATTCCCATGGTGACCTTCTGATCTAATGCATGGAATCTGAGGATAAAACTCTCTTGCGCACAACACTATATATATATACTATAGGAAGAACGGGTCATTATTTCAAGGGAACTCACATTTGTGCAACTTTAGTAAGTTAAGCCGACACACTGCAACCTGTTGTCAAGCAACATTAGTTGCAGTTAGCTTAGCTAGCTTACCATCATACGTTTGATACCCTGCAGCTTGACCCGCAACGTTACCATAGCAAATATTTAGTTTAGACATGAATCCTTATCAGCCTAGTCAGCCTTAGGGGTCCCGGGACACTTTGAGCAACGTTGCATTGGGGGTAAGGATAAAAACCCTGACTTTTTGTCCCGCCCTTCCGGACGGAAGGAGCGCCGCTAAAAATGTAGTATGTAGTATGTTCTCTAGTCTAAGGTGGGCAAGCGGCGTTCCCTTGGGACCTCCGGTTGCCGAGTTACGATTTTCCAAAGTTCTGTACAGTTTCCCGTAGTGATTTATGGCATTTTGCATTCATTTGGCTTAAATAGACGTTCAGTTAATACCCCCTAGAAAGCAATGGGCTAGCATGCTGACAATTTCACAGTAATTCAATCTTTCCACATAGATTGAGTGGTATGAAAATCAATGGGAAATTCCATACACTTTTCCTGTAGTAATTTATGGCATTTTGACTTTATCTTGACTTTATATGGCCTAATTTCCCCAGAAAAGAATGGGCTAGGAGGCTGACATTTTCACAGAAATTCAAGCTTTGCCCATTCATTCAATGGTATGAAAATCAATGGGAAATTCCAAACACTTTCTCCATCGTAATCTATGGATTTTTTACCTAAGTCGGCCTAAATTCGCATAGAAAACAAGGGGCTAGGACCCTGACATTTTCACAGCCAGTCGACCTTTGGCCAAAGCCCACGTGGTATGAAAATCAAGTGGAAATTCCAAACACTTTCTCCATAGTGATCTATGGATTTTCTACCTAAGTCGGCCTAAATTCGCATAGAAAACAAGGGGCTAGGACCCTGAAATTTTCACAGCCAGTCGACCTTTGGCCAAAGCCCACGTGGTATGAAAATCAAGGGGAAATTCCAAACACTTTCTCCATAGTGATCTATGGATGTTTGACCTAAGTCGGCCTAAATTCGCATAGAAAACAAGGGGCTAGGACCCTGAAATTTTCACAGCCAGTCGACCATTGGCCAAAGCCCACGTGGTATGAAAATCAAGTGGAAATTCCAAACACTTTCTCCATAGTGATCTATGGATTTTCTACCTAAGTCGGCCTAAATTCGCATAGAAAACCAGGGGCTAGGACCCTGACATTTTCACAGCCAGTCGACCTTTGGCCAAAGCCCACGTGGTATGAAAATCAAGTGGAAATTCCAAACACTTTCTCCATAGTGATCTATGGATGTTTTACCTAAGTCGGCCTAAATTCGCATAGAACACAAGGGGCTAGGACCCTGAAATTTTCACAGCCAGTCGACCTTTGGCCAAAGACCACGTGGTATGAAAATCAAGTGGAAATTCCAAACACTTTCTCCATAGTGATCTATGGATTTTTGACCTAAGTCGGCCTAAATTCGCATAGAAAACAACGGGCTAGGACCCTGAAATTTTCACAGCCAGTCGACCTTTGCCCACAGATTAAATGGTGCGAATATCAATTGGAAATGGACTGTTTATTTCACCCAACAGAAAGGATTCGAACCAAATGACACTTATCTTCACTTATACTTTAAAACGGGGTAGAGTTTTGAATCCTTTTCTCCTTCAAAGAGGGGCTCGTCACCATTACATACCTATAATCTGGACGTCGTAACTGCAAGTTAAGGTCCCCAAAAACAGCCACAAAGGCTTAATTGGGGCCTTATTCCCTTATATTAGTGGATTTTTTGACATATGCAAGAATGGCCATAACTTCTCAAATATGGATCCCAGAACCCACATATTGTGGACAGACATTGTGGACTAGGCCTACAATATGATCACCTGAATAAAATCCCTCTAATTATCTAGAGAAGACTTTTGCCTGTATCAAACTCAGACTTCAGCATGGGGTACATGTCCTTAAGCTGTACACCCTGTTGTACTCTTGGTGAGATTAGACCAAATTTTACTTCTGAAGATGTCAGAGCCCTGCTTTTTTAATATGTTGTAGACAGGCCCCAATGAGGCACATTCAAGTTGGATGGTACTCCCAAGCACTTAGCATGCCTGCGCGGGAGGAGGGAGAATTGGCCTACATTTGAATGGGGGATTTTGCCAGGATAAAATGAATGGAAAGTGATGACCAACTGGCCCATCCTTCAAATAGGCATAACTTCTCACAACATGGTTGAATTTGATGGGAAATTGCTTGGCAACATTCCCCTTGATGACGTGAATAGGAAAATATTGCGGAAAAATCTGCAGACCCTCTGGAAAGCTATCTCCTGTTAGCAGCATGCTAATGACTTGAATCTAATTGTACCTTGAAGAGGGTCCTCTTGTGTCCATCATATGTGAACTTTAGAATAAAAAGCCATTTACAAGTGTTTTTATTGCACCCAACAGAAACATGAAAAATGTTTTTCCAGAGTGTGGGGCCCAGACTGGAAAGGCCTAGTAACCCTTAGTTACCAGCTAGGCTCTGTGAACAACCAGAGGGCCACTTTCAACATAGGGTGCCCAGGCTCATGGGGGGTTAGCAGAAGGGCAGAGGGGGAGGACAGGTCAGAAATAGTGGGCCAGTAAACTAAATGGGCTTTAATACCTGACCCACCATAGCTAGGATGAGAAGAAGTTGAGATAGGTGTCCATTGTGGGTAGGGCATGGTGCAGTGAGATGGCAAACAGTAATAGAGAATCATTCAGCAGGGCCCAGTGTGTCTCTGTGGCAAACAGAGCCAATGGAGGGGACTCATTATGGGGAAATGGGGCCAGATGCATCTCTGCTTCATGCAGCTAACGGAGGTGAACTGCACAAAGAATGTTATAAGGAGATGCTGAAGCAAAGGCTAAGAAAACCATTGATCCAGCATCCAGATGTACTGTGGAAAGTAAGAAATGGCAATGATCCGTTTCTAGAAACACGGCTAATGTTGTTGACACAAGCATGTGCTAGCATTAGCTTTCCAGTTAACAGCGTCACACCAGGAAGAAAAAGAGGTCATAGTGGAGGACTGATTGTTACTGGATAGAAGTGTTAGCACTGGTAGTCGTGTTAGCACTGGTAGTCTCGTTAGCAGAGCAACTAGAACAGCCAAAAGAAGAAGCAGAAATGCTAACAGCATCAGAATGAGTAGGGCCTGGGCTTCCTAAAGGTAATTGGGCAAAACCAGAATGTATAGCCAGTAGGACCAGTCCAGAGCAGCTGCCTGAGGCATGATGGGCTTTAACTCTGAAGCTAGCAGCATATTGATGACAGTAATGCTAGGCTAGGCTCAATGTATGTATGGACACAAATACCTCCAGAGAAAGACTCTGAGGGGCTCACGGTTAGCTGAAACAATGTTTCTGTCATCCCAGAATGGAAAAAACAGCACTATGATTTATTTATGTATCTATTCATTTCAAGCATTGTCTTACAGGTTTTTTTCCCCACACTTTTCCATGCCTTTTCCGTCTCCAGGACATTACATGCATTTATATGCAAGAGCATCTGTATAATACATTAGACTATCAATAAAAGTTTCCTGCATTTGTCATAATTGCAATTTGAATATACATCATGTAAAACCTTGATAAAAACTACCTAGAACTAAAACAAATAGGATTTCAGCCCCTCCCCACTCTGTACCTTAATTCTTCACTATGAAATAATAATGATGAGAGCCCTTAAGAAATCTATTTTTTGTATTCTTGTGTGAGTACTATACTTTTGAATACTATTTCGCATCGTAAATTCATAATATGTTAGTTAAATACACATATAAATACTTCTGTTGAATACAATGGCTTGTAAATAGTTGTAGTTTCTATTTTATGAATATCAATGTTTGTATAATTTTTTAATAGTTCAAAAATGCTTCTATTACTTAACTTCATTAGAAATGCTTGTTTCATTTCAATGTCCTTTTTTAATAAAAAAATTTTTTGACATACTTTATACTAAATTCTAGTTGAGTAATAAAGTCTCGACTTAAGCAGGTATTTTATGTAATCCTTCCGTTTTAGTAATTACTATTACCTGTCTAAGTTATTAACAAAGGCTGCAGACCAGGCCGAGCCTCAGAGCTCCCTCATGCTGATCGTGACCGAAGGAGTGGGGGATGGGTGAGGTTACGGTGGGGACAGTCAATGTCATGTTCTGTGTAAAGTACCTTAAGTTTCATTTCTGACATTACACAAAACCTGACGTTTACCGTCATCATGGGGACCATGGCGTGGCCCCTCCCCCATCAGTGCATGTGCCCGTGGAGAGGTGACTCACTGCCTCAGACTGTCGAGCGGCTCCACACACATGTAACTTGACGGGCTAGATGTGGATCCTGGATGGAAATGGTAAGTTTTTAATTATTGTCCTAGCTCCTAATGTTGGTACATGTACTGTCATATAAAAAGAGCTGTTGCAATGTGCTGGAACTTAACCGAGATGGACAGCTAATGTTAGCTAACACTAAGCTAACATGTGCAGCTAACAGAGCTGTGAGTGCAGCTGGGCGTGGATAAAGGTGGAGGTGGGCCTGGATAAAGGTGGAGGTCTAAACAGACGTGAGTGCAGCTTCCTGCTGTCACAGTGTTTTAAACACATTGATATTCAGGGTATGCTAAATGTAGCCTCTGCTCCAAGGAGATGAAGTAAAGCAACAAGGGCTCACATGTCCTCTCATCACACTGTTCACTGTTTCGGGCTTGTCACCTTTTTCACTCCTCATGAGTTTGCAGGTATGCGATCTGAGACCAGCCTACCGTTAACGGAAGGCTGGACAACTAATTACAGTTAACTACAAATGGATAATTTACACATCGTGGGGCTTTTTTTACAGTCACAAATTGATATTTAGATATTTTTTAGAATTTATATTTTATCATCATTATCTTTTCCCACAGAACGTGAAAGTTATGCTCAGCAAAGTGACGTATTTGACATATTGAGTCAAGGTTAACTTTAAAAAAAGTATTTCTTCACATGTAAGCAGATATTGTAATTCAAATCACCATGGGTATTGAAGTAGAATATTTAGCCTCATACTTTCAGAAATAAGTAGATCTTACTATAATGCAGCCTATAAGACCAGACCAAATTACTTTTAATTTCAGTCAAAATGTAATAATAGCAGCTCAGGTGACAATTTTAATTACACCAAATTCTACCACTGCAGCTTGAAATACAGAGTACTGTAACATGACTGAGCGTGTCCCTTGCGCTTTCAGGAGGATGGAGCATTTTTTTCATCCACTGGTGGCAGCTCTGAATGCACAGGTGAGAGAGGGGAGAGACCATGAGATGGTTTTATATTGAGGTTTGTAGAAAGTCTTTTGTAATAGTGGAGAATATTATACTGAATACTTCAGGGAGTCTATTGGTTTCAATCCCAAACTGATCATACTCTCAGGGTTTAAATCATATAACTATTTAAAAATAGTCCAGACGCAAATGAAACACATTTTGACCCATCAAAGATCATGTTGAAGTTATTAGTTCATCGTAAACCATATTAACATTTCTATCCTCTGTAATATATTTGCAGGCGCTGATGTGACAGATGGCTTTAACCCTGAACAGACCAACGAGGTAGGATATGTCATCTTCTTTGGGTTCTTAATTGACAGTTAACCTGCTCGACTGTGAATGTCGAACAGAAATCAAAACAATGCTCGAGTAATTCATTTCTTACAGACTACAGCTAGTTAATCACACATATTAGACTTCCATTATTACTACAGTGTTTCCCACAGGGAGAAATTAAATTGTTTGCACTGCAGCCACTTATTCATAATGTCTGATGAAATATAAGTTGCAGTATTTGTTGTTCGGTTGTGTATTATTTTATTTATGTAAAACAGTGTAGACTGATAGATAGACTGATAGGTAGGCAGACTGAGAGGTAGATAGACTGAGAGGTAGGTAGACTGATAGGTAGGCAGACTGATAGGTAGGCAGACTGATAGGTAGGTAGACTGATAGGTAGGCAGACTGATAGGTAGGCAGACTGATAGGTAGGTAGACTGATAGGTAGGTAGACTGATAGGTAGGCAGACTGATAGGTAGGTAGACTGATATGTAGGCAGACTGATAGGTAGGTAGACTGATAGGTAGGTAGACTGATAGGTAGGTAGACTGATAGGTAGGTAGACTGATAGGTAGGTAGACTGATAGGTAGGCAGACTGATATGTAGGCAGACTGATAGGTAGGTAGACTGATAGGTAGGTAGACTGATAGGTAGGCAGACTGAGAGGTAGGTAGACTGAGAGGTAGGTAGACTGATAGGTAGGCAGACTGGTAGGTTGGGAGCCTGTCTAAACATTACAAAAAAATGATTTGTTTTTCAGGAAGAACACCAGCGGTCCAGTGACAGTGACAATACCGATATTCTTGACCCCACTCCAGCTGATGTCGATGAGGACACAAGTGTTCCAGAGCTCATGAGAACCGACAGCGTAGTTGTAAGTTTATTTGCAAAACTTCACATTCTAACATGAAAAGGGCCAAAGCACAACTCTTTTGAGCTAACGTCTCAAATAAAGGCACAGAAAAATAAACCTAAGAGCCCAGTATGATCAGAATCCTAACACATGAATTCACTGACCAACAATGACGTTAACAGAGAGGAATAGAGCTGAAACAAGTGGATTAATAATCACAGATAAAGTCCTGCTCGCTAATTTATCTTATTAGAAGATGAGAATAATATGGATATCTTGGTTTTCTTGGGTGACATCACTTCACACCTGAATTTAATTAATTTAAAGCTGCAGGGCACTTCATGTCTTTATTTTAAGATGCACATTTTTCAAAAGCTTTCGGTCATGTAATTTAATCTTAATCTCAATTTGAAATCTGACAATAAATATTGTTTATGTATTATTCAATTGATCTTTCTATATTTGATAATCAGTTGTTGTCTACATACAGACGTTAATACAACTGTTGGCTACTTCAATATACAGTCTATGGGACTAAATCAGAGTGCAAGTTTGACATTATTATGATGTTCTGGAGATTTAAAGAGGAAATTCTCTCTGAATGGACCTTGTTGAACTTTAATTGACAACAATCTACGTTAATATGCGTGCTGTTCCACGGCTTTAGGAAACACTGATAGCATGTTCTGTCAGAGCCACCCACAGATGTTTTAGAAAATTACCTGAACAAAGGAAAGACTTAAGAATTACTGAATGCAGCAAGACCTGTATAACAAGACGTGACCAGTAGACTCTGTTGGCTGGTCCACCATGACATTAGACTAATGCTGCGTTCACACCAAGCGTTACTCGCGGGAGTTTGATTGCGGGATCATTTGTATTTATCTGCTTCATTCGCGCTAGACGCGCCGCAGTGGCCAAGAAATACTGGTCCTATGTGTTTTGATCATTTACCCCAAACTAATGGTCTAAGTTGGCACTGCTCAGTAAAAGTAATAGATTAGTTTGGTACTCAATATATATCTATATTTATATATAAGTATGCACACTGTAAATGTTGTTCTTTAGGCAAGCACTCAATTTATTTTCTAAAGATTTTGCCTAGTTTTAGTCTATTGTTTTGTCTTGACATTTATTATTGTTAAATGCTTGTGATTTTACAATGAAGAATATCCAAGTCTAATCCTTTCTTTTCCTCTTTCTTTTTTTAAGCTCAACAGACAAATGCTCAGAGACAAAAGAGAACCTCTATCAAGTTCTGAGTACAGTGATGAGGATAAGTATGTTCCTCAATATGATGAAGAAACAGAAAGTGACAGTTCACAAGAAGAGGTCAAACAGCACACGGCAAAGAAGAGAAAGGTACAGAGAACTTCAACCAACTCTCAGGAAGGAGATGACCAACCACGCAAGAAAACACATAAGACACATTTTACTTTACTTACTTTGGAATATTAGTTAGGATGTTACGAATCTATTTTGTGATCCACAAACATATTTTTGTTGTATTTTTAGTTATTTAAAACCATTTCACTACACTTAAAAAGTGTACATTGCAGTGCAGTTGTAATAGAAGTTGTACACAACAGTTGTGAGGCACTGAAAGGTTTTGAAACAGTAAGTGTTGAAATAATGTTTACAGAATTACAATTTAAGTATTGTAGTAGTCAAGTTCAGTATTTGTTTTGCAAGTGAAATACTACTTTGAAATATTATGCTGAGAGCATTGCAGATACTGTGATATTCAGCTCCATCATTTGTAGGGTTTTTTTCCAACTGAAATACAAAGCACTGAATATCACAGTATCACAACTGTAATGCTTTCAACTGTAATATTCAGTGCACTATATCTGAAAAATGCACAGAACTTTGAAATAAAGCTGTGAAGTTTGAACATTTCTGATTCTGATCTGACATTTACATTGAGTGGAGTTCAATATACACAGATGAGTCATTATACAATTACAACATTTAATGGTGAATACACAAATGCAATATTAAATTAATTAACAAAATATAATACAGAAACAACTCTTTTTTTTTTAAATAAAGCTCCTTGGTGTTTCTATAAACTTACCCTCCATTGAATACCTTATATAGGCTTGTAAGACACATTTTGAACAGTGTCCCCTGGTGGTGGTTTGTATTATGACATGATAGGAGCGTCCCCGCTGGGATAGAAAAACCAGACAAAAATTCAGTTTGTTAAATTTGAGAAATTTTGATACTTGAGTTGATATTTTGGTTCCCAGGACCAAAACAAAATTTATGTGATGAAAAGTATGCCGTTATTCCGTTTAGAAAATCAGGTCCCCACGCGTAACCTCTACACAGGCGTCCCCACCATGTAGCAAAAACGTGTATGTGTGTGTGTGTGTGTGTGTGTGTGTGTGTGTGTGTGTGTGTGTGTGTGTGTGTGTGTGTGTGTGTGTGTGTGTGTGTGTGTGTGTGTGTCAAATACCAGTCAGTTAACCCTGCAGTGAGAGATGAGCGTGGGTTTGCTGTACGTCTAATGAGCTGAAGCTGGATCACACTGATGTGATTATCATGAAGCCTTTGGACTCTTGTTGTTGATGGCAGCCTGCAGACTCTGATATGTGTAGGGAGGGGGAGGGGAGGGGGACATCCAATCTTATATTTGCCCGCTGCGTTTCAAGCAGAGGTAAAGTGATACAACCGATCAGTTAACAGCAGGGCTGTCTCTCGCTGACGTTAGATGAGACGCACAATCGGAAAGAGAGACCGCGGTGCGCTCCACTGACGAGGCGACCAGAGAATTTCATGTTGCACAAATGCAATGAGCATATTTTCATACATTCCACTCATGTGCACTCAAAGTCAAAGCGCCTATAACGAAAGTGGACGGTGTGCTGAACGGTATCGGGTGACGTCTGCGGGATCACTTTTGACAGCGGTGCGTTCAGGGTTGTCTGGGGGGGGGCTAGCTGTTGTACTGTGTGTGTGTGTGTGTGTGTGTGTGTGTGCTCACATGAGCCGTATATGTGTGTTTGTACAGTATGTGTGACGTGGGGTCCTGTTACACAAGCTGTCAGCCGTGTCATTCGCCATACGATACATTGAGAGCGGGGTCGGGTGTCTGTCTGAGTTTATTAGTCACCAGAGCGCGGCGGTACCGATTGTTCAGAAGCAAATCAAAAAAGATCAGTTATGGACACACCACCAACAAAGCCCTTTCTTTTTAATCAAGACCTAACGGTGCATCACAGTCGGCACATCAGCATCAGTCATCCCCCAACGAGCTTTCTGCTCGATTCAGTCTCATAAAGTCGTTTGTAAAAATGGCATCGATCAGAGTGCCGAGCGCTCTTAGATTTCCTCCGGATTGGTAAGCAGCTCCCTCTCCCCACGCCGAGTGTTTGAACGCACCCCCTCTCCCCACGCAGAGTGTTTGAACGCACCCCCTCTCTCACACTGTTCTTTGCTTTCTCCCACAGGGGTGACCCCAGCCTCGTCAAACTAAACGTGGCCATAACCTGTGGTTACCTCCTTTACGGTAAGCTATTTTTGTTTGTTCTCCTGTTGATCATTTCTTCCAGTGCGCAGTCTCTGACGTGTGTGTGTGTGTGTGTGTGTGTGTGTGTGTGTGTGTGTGTGTGTGTGTGTGTGTGTGTACGGGACTTTAAGTTGAGCATTGATCCAAAAACAAAGATCTTTTTTTCATACGTCAAAGGGAACAGTACGAGTGATAAAGGGCCTTTCATTCTCTGGGTGCTCGCCTTGAGGCTGCTGTTTTGAAAGTGAAGGTTAATAACCACAGTTTAGCTTTTATAAGCCTCCTTCTTTGTCTTCTACAAGTGTTTCCGTCACGTTCTAACCTTTTCCCCTTTTCACTCGTGCAGTAGAGGTAAATTGATTTAGAGTCGCAAACACCAACGCGGCGCCGGTCATTTTAGACTGAATGCATTAACTGCTGCGTAACAGGCCCAGCGATCTGCACTCTGACCTGAGACTTTTCAAATATTGAATATGTCAAAAGGTGGTGTTGTCCTGTGCGTGGAGTATTTGGTCGACCCCCCCGGTACACTTGACTCCGACTGTTTTTAGAAAGTGATGGTTATGACCACAGTCTTGCTCTGGTGTTGTGGTGCCGTCGCCCACATAACCGTAGTTGTTGTGACCGGCGTGCCCCCTCTGTCCTCCAGACCTCGTGCTGCTGGCCTGTAACTGGAGCACCATGGGGGACAGCTTTTTTGTCTGTCACCACTTGGCGGCGCTCTATGCATACGGATACGTGCTGGTGAGTGTTTGAACTTCAGAAGCATTCGGAGACCCTTTATATATGATTATTCCTACATAGTAATGTGTTTGTGTCACGTTGCTCGTCTTTGCAGACGCGAGGCGTGCTTCCCTACTTTGCCAACTTCCGCCTCATTTCAGAGCTGTCCACGCCGTTTGTGAACCAAAGGTGAGTCTGAATAACCTTATATTGGTCCACACATCCCCCCTTCTTTGTTTTACTGTGTGACAGTGTGTGCTCAGTTCTAATCGTCACCTTCTCCCCCCAGGTGGTTCTTTGAGATGTTGAAGTACCCGCGCTCGCACCGCCTGGTGGTGGTGAACGGCGTCGCGATGGCGGTGGTGTTCTTCCTGGTGCGCACCGCCGTCATGCCGTCGTACTGGGGCAGCGTCTTCGCCACCTTCGGCACGGAGGACTTCGCGCGGCTGGGCCTGGCCGCCCAGGTGGCCTGGATCACCTCCTGCATTGCCCTGGACATCTTGAACACCATCTGGATGTATAAGATCGCCCGCGGCTGCTACAAAGTGCTGACCGGGCGGAGCGGGCGAAAGCCCAAGGACGGAGCGGAGAAGGAGGCCCCGGCGGACGGGAAGCCCGTCAACAACCACACGGACTGAAGCGGTGCAGAGCGCTGGATGTGTAGACACGGACACGAGCGGGCAGGTGAGGCTGGACACCCAGGAACCCTCGCAGCCTCGCTCTGTTGCTCTAGCCTCGGCGTTCCTCCCACCCACACCCCCCGATCCACCGAATTTGAGCCCCTTGATCTCCTCGTAGTCGGCTAGTGGACCGGGCCAACAGGCCCTGACCCCGACACGAGACAAAGAGGCCGCTCTCTGACTCCCTCGAGCGTCGGCCCTTTGCGGCCTCAGTGTCGGCCTGCCCGGGTGACGGCTCCCCCGGTCGCAGACGACAAGGTAGAGCTCGCAAGCACATTTTAAAAAAAACGTTTAGTCCCCTCGCCACCATCACCACCATTCCTCTCTCACCTCCTCTCATGCTTCGACTTCAGCCAAAGCCCAGTCCTCTGAAGTGCCTGCGAAAGACAGGAAAGCAATAAAACGCCGGAGGAAACGAGCTCGCCAAAGTCCAACAGAGCTCGAGGCCCCTAATTTCAGAAGACGACCGCCGTCCGTCCGGGAGACGGCGCCCGCGGGGGGGCGACTCCCTCACATTAGATCCATACGGCGTTTTTGTGAATCTACAGGGCTCTTGTCTTAAAACTCATCAGACCTCACAAGTAAAAACAAACAAAAAACAAACAAAAAAAGAGACAGAAAAACACCACAATGCCTCTTCTACAGTATCACCTGCTGTGGCCTCCGTGTAACAAGTGGCGCCTGCCGATATCACCAGCCATGCCCCTCAAACTCCTCAATTTGGATTTTTATATATATATATATATATATATATATATATATATATATATATATATATATATATATATATATATATATATATATATATATATATATATATATATATATATATATATATATATATATATATATATATATATATATATATATATATATATATATATATATATATATATATACACACACACACACACACACAAACATACAAACATATCCTCAGCTCCTCACAGGACGATTTTGCCTTTTCAGTATTCATCATGTCGGCATCACTGTGTAGTGAAGTCATATTGCATCATGGCGATCTCTGCCTCACTGGACAGGGCTCCTCCGTCCGGCTCGGAAGCGTTGGGTTTTTGTTCTACCTCTCCCCCGGCCTTACAGAGACTCCGTCAATCAACTTTTTGTTGTTTTCTTTCTACTGTAAAGAGTGATTTTAGCCTTTTGAAATGTTATCTGTTGTGATATCACTGATTCAGACAGACGGTCTTCCTCCCTCACTCCCTTCCTAAGCGTCCTCGGAGCCCCCCCCCCCCCCCACACTTCCTCTCGTTCTCAGTGACTGAGAGTCTAATTTAGGGTAAGAGTGGGGAAAAAACAGTTTCTGTGAGCATAGGGTGCAAACTATTCACGGTATCTGACGCCCTTCTAAAACACTGACATGGTGCTCTTTCTTTTTGCAGAATGTCAGCAGTAGGAATGCTAGCAATATGACATTTTTCTAATATCGAATTCAAAAATTAGGACGCACCAATCCGTGACAGTCGCTGTCGAGAGCAACGTGGCAATCTGCATGTTTCTTTTAGTTTTTTTTGTATAAACTGTAAATCATCACTACACAGCATGGTAAGATTGACGTTTTTCTGCGATGCCTTAGCGAATAATCAAGATAGATGAGTAACATCTAAATATGAATTAATCGAATGCTTAAACTGGGGGGGTGGGGGGGGGTTGTCTTCCAAAACAGTGTTTTCTGCCTCTCGGAGCGTTGTGAATGCATGCGTGTTTTTTGATTCCTTTCTCCTCCTGCATGTCTGTACAGTACATATACACACAGGCGTACGCCACTCTGCACTACTTGTGTTTTTTTATGAATCCACGAGGTCTCCGCGGTCAGCAGATGCTCGTGACCACACAGCTGATATGACGGACAGAGATACAAGAGGATGTTTCAGATTCACGGCAAAATGTGCTGGCACGCGTTTCCTTTTTTACTTAAAGGCGCACTCCACCGATTTAGCGTTTTTTTTTTATTTTTTATTTTTCCCTCTTTTATGAGAATTGACACATTGTAGCTAAGTTTCCATCCAAATGTAGCGCAAAAACTTTCATTTTCAATTTCCTGACAAAGTCCAAAAGAATGCGTAAACTATTCCGCCAAAAGCCGAAGGTAAAAACATTTTTTGCAATATTTTTTAATACCGGTGTTTTCAGTCGGTCAGGTTTTTTTCTTTTATTGTTTTGAATGCGGGAATTAAAAACGCGCATACAAACGGGTGGATTGAAACGCACATTATTGTCTTTTTATTCCCACTCTCTCTTTCCTTGTCGAAACCTGGGGCCCGAATTACCCACAATGCAACCCAACCGCTGACCGTACCGTCAGATATTTGGGTGTGCGCTGGTAGCGCCGAGGCCCTCCAGAGATGAGGCTGTAGCTTCTTTCTTTTCCCCCCACATGTGTAGCCTGTTGTGTAAAATCGGTGGAGTCCCCCTTTAAGTCTTTGTATCTGTAGCTGGATTTTCACTGTGGATCTATAAAGCACACCCCCTGTGGAGCCATGACTCAGCGATCTCCTGTGTTTCTGTCTGTCACCACAGAGGACGGCTACAGTATCTTGTGCCTTTTTTATTTACCCCCAACGCGGTGGATTGGATCCAGCATGACTTTCTAATGTGACGTCCTGTGATGCATCTCCCCTGTATTCCACGAGTATACTCTTTGTATATATTTTTATAATCTGCCTGCACAACGATTAATCCGGCCAAGTATTATAATCCAAAACTGACCCAGCTCTTTTCGGGGAGTTTTGATGTGTTGATTTTGGTGCCCCCCCCCCCCCCCCCTACACACACACACACACCTGAAAACGTCTCTAATGAATGTCGTGATGGGTTATTAGTGGCATTAAGATGAGCTCACAGTGTCCTAGGCGATCAGAATGGGGAGCTATATATATTATTTTTATTTTTAGACTTAGAGAATATACAGGTAGTCGATCAGGGGAAGGCGAACGTCTCTTAACATTTCTCCGGGCCTCCTAAACTCAAAGCTGTGAATAGTTGTAGAATAAAAACAAACTGTAATATCGGTGGCGTAGCTGTGTGATAATGGTTGGACTCCACTGTGGGAGATCTCGCTTCCCGCGGCAGCGTCCTGCACTTTTAGCCGTCTGTAGAGTTCAGACCGAGTACCAGGGCTCGTGCACAAACGTTTTTAAAACTACATATGTGAGAAATTGCGAATTTCTGGTCCCCGGTTGGCCGTGGACACACTGAGAGGGTTTTTTTGTATTTCGTCAGGGTTTTCTACAGAATTAATTTCAAGACCTGATGTTTGTGCCGTATCTCACACCCTGGGGATGTTTGGGAGAATCGACAGAATGAATTGATGAAGAGGCTGCTATTGTACGACCGTGATCTGTATTGTATCGGGTTAGAACAACCACATTGCCTTTGTTTCTTTGGGGAGGCCAACGTTCATGTAATATAATGAATATATTCAAATATATATATATTACAAAGGTGTGTATATATACGAATCTGTATATATCCGTGATCAAGTATTGAAAGCAGATGCACACTGTACTAATTCAAACCTGTGGTCCTGTTTTGTGTCTCATTTGGCTGACGGGGCATCTCTTCTTTCTTAGGTACGTTATAACAGAGCTGCATCAGAATCTGGTACTTAAAACAGTGTAAATACACTCTGTCGGTCTTCTCAAAGTCACACATGGTACTTTGGCAACTGTTATTATCCCCCCCCCCCCCCCATTTCTAGCTGTTAGATCTTTTGATGTCAGGTTTGATCCGAGGGCGTACAGTGAAAAATGCGAAGGGTTGAATTTCAGTGCGGCGACCATGAAGGCATTTCTATAACGATGACTGGAAAAATCGCACACAAACCGATGGCAAATCACTTCTTCTTCTTTTGAATGAATTGCCAGTGCGGCTTGTCGTTTCCCCCCCCCCCCGTTCTCTTCTGTTTTTATTTTGTCTTTTAACGCAATGCAATTTCTTGTTATGATCCGTCTTCTTCTTTTTGTTTTCTGGAGATTTTAAATGTGAAACAGCCTACACTACACGCAGGCCTTTGTGTTGTCAGAGCATTACCTTCGTCCTCAATGATCACTATTAATGATCATGTAACTGTAGTGCTGAAAGCTGAGACTTATACTTGAAAGTGTTGCTCTTCAATAAAGTTGAAGGCAGGAGGAAAACGGTGGCTTGACTCTCTTTTTTTTTTTTTTTTTCATTTTGACTTTACAGTTGAATGTTTATACTTATACCGACGCTAACCTGAGTTTCATTTTTACCCTTTTACCCCCAATTCATCACATTCCTCGGTTGGAGCCGTGACGTCAGTGCTTGGTGTAAATCGTCAGCTCATTCGTCAGCTGGAAGGCTGCTGGTATGACAAGCTGCTACTGGTAGTTGGCACCACGTTATTCTCTTCTTTTGAGTTGTGTGTGAGATATTTTAACAAAAGGGGGGCAAGGTGACGCACAGACAGACGTTCAAACCGAGATGAAAGGGTGAAACGAGGTGTGTTTGTTTGTGTGTGTGTGTGTGTGTGTGTGTGTGTGTGTGTGTGTGTGTGTGTGTGTGTGTGTGTGTGTGTGTGTGTGTGTGTGTGTGTGTGTGTGTGTGTGTGTGTGTGTGTGTCAAGGGGGGCTTTGTTCAGAGACCGTGCCTGAGGAGCTTTACCAAACATGGTCACATAACAGACTCAATGAAAATGTCCTGCTGCTCACCTCGGCCACACATTCGTGGTTGCTGTAGGCTGGCCGTTCGACTTCACTCACCCACGCGGGGAAGGGGGTGGGGGTCCATCATCACCCGCGCGTGGTGTAGACACAGAAAAACACACCTGGGTGTCACAAAAACACACACCCTCTGTCATAACCCGATTCGGATTCGATGCGGTCACAGAAGCACGCTCGGTTCGCACACAATCAGTGTTTCCGCCGTTCTCTGTGTGGCTGATTCTGCGCGAGAGAGAGAGAGAGCCAGCCTCCCTCTGGGGTTTACCTTCCCTCAACTGTGTTTGTGAGGCGTTTTAACTTCATTATTCATGTCTGTAAATGTCAAGTATCTTCTCCATTTTTTTCCGCTTTTGGTTTGCTCCACGTGAGTCGCAACATTGAGCGAGTTGTAGTTATGTAAAAAATAAATAAATATTTTTTGAGGGATATTCCTATTTCAGGAGGAATTTATACTGAAGACTGTTCCCAGACTTACGGAAAACAAAAACATACCGAAAAATCCACATTCCAGACTTTTGGAGAGGCTATAAACGGAGCCGATTTTACAAGGTACTTAAAGCCTCGGACAGAGTCGAGCGTAACGACTTTGAAACCAGTTTGTTAACAAGCACCTAACTGTTAGCAGATTCCTCGGCCAAAGATGTCACAAGCCTGTGAGCGAGGGCCGAGATTCAAACGCGTGACTGTTTCCTGCTGCATTACGACTCCTCAGGTACTAACTAAAGGCCTACACTGCCTGAAGAAAATGTAAATGTGCTGAAAAAGATTAAACAGGAGTTCAAATGCAAAGTGCTAAAAGTTGAAGTGGAAGCGCTGAATGAAGTTGAAGAGCTGAAAAATGTTGAAGCTTCAGTTGAAGTTCAAGGACTGAAAAAAGTTGAAATGTCGGTCGAAGCACAAGCGATAAATTGAGCTGGGAAGTGTGAGCTCCGGATGTCCTGAAAGGAATCGGTGTCAATGCAAATGTGTAAAATAAAAAGTGATGTCAATTGAAGTGTCAGCTGAAGTGGAAGTATGACAGCAGTGAACGTTTTGGATAGAAGAGTTCAACCTTTTGGTGAAAAGATGTCATTAAATTGTCAGTTGACGTAAGAGATGAATGCAGAAAAAATACCGAGGGATAATATATTAATAGTGTCAGCAGTGAAAGCAGCTAAGTTTTCGATTGAACGGTAAAAGCTGAAGAGTTAAGTATGAACATACGGTTGATGTGTGAATGAAACAGTCGAAGTTTCAGTTGACGTAAGCTGACATGTCTGTTTAAGAATAAAACAATCAGTTCAAGTCTCACATTGACACGTAACGGGTGAAAGTAGTTGAAGTGTCAGCCTGGCGTCACATTTTTTCTCGATTTATTTTTCGTAGACTGAACTTTTCTTGAAATTTCATCTTAACGGTAAGTTAATGGAGTTTAAAGAAGGCATTCAAACATGTTGAAGGACAGAAAGTGTAATCATGATAATTAAAGTCTAAATATGAGCATGTGTCGCTGAAGGCGAGCACACTAACTGGACTTTGCGACTGAGCCGAGTTGACGCTTGTGGTTTTATCGGCCAGATCCAGGTTTGTTTGACACTTCCTGTCCTACTGTAGCGACAGGTTGGAATTACGATGCTGTGAACTCAGCCTTCATGACTCCCCCTGAGCTGCAGGATCGTGAGCCCTTCTACCATAAATAGCCAGACAGAGTCAGAGAGGGGTCGGTGGGTGGAGGGGGGAAACGGCTTACTGTAGAAATGCCCTTCTGAGTTTCTCAAACGGCACTAATCTCCCTCTCCATCTCCTCCCCCCCTCCTTCCCTGTCTGTGTTTTTGCATCTTACTTCCTAAAAGGTTTCAGTCCTTAAAACTCTCTGTCTGCAGCTCGTCAAATTTCATGACTCATGATTCGTCCTCAACCTCAAGCCTCCGTAACACCACGCGTCTCTTCATTCAACCGGTCCTGTCCTATTATCCTGTTATCGTCTTATTAGAAATAATAAATTGTAAATCATCAATTGGTTAAACTGCTCCTTTGCTGGAGTGCTTACAGGTCGTGCCATCCGAACTAAACTCTAGAAAAACGTGCTCTCATAAAACACAGACGGCTATCTAAAGTAAAGGTATTGTAAATACAAAGCACATTATCACAGGCTTTCTCCCTCCAGTTGATGAATACAAAATGGGACACATTTACTGTCTTTTCCCTAAACGAGGCCCCTTTACTCATCGGCTACTATCCGCATGGCGTTTTGCAACGCGATAAATGTATCCAGAGGCAGCCTAATAGCCAAGTGTCAGATGAACTTGTAGCCAACGTAAACGGCAAAGCCCACCGCAGCAGTAAATATCTGGCTGTAGTCTGTTATTTTTAGTGCGAGGGATTTCTCTTTCACAAGACGTTGCATCTCCATCCCTCACATGGTCCACTCAGGCCCCTCCCTTCTCCCATCATGCCCAAATAAAGTGTCCAAATTCCATGTGTGTGCTTCTTCTTCTCCTCTCAGTGAAATGTTTACAAGATCCTCGCCTGATGTGTGTGTGTGTGTGTGAGGGAATGCAACTGTGCATAGACGAGCATCACTTTGAATTTCTTTGTGTGCAGAATGTTTTATTCCGACAGGCTGTTTATGGTAATCCGCTGTGCTTTGATAAAATACAGCAATCTTGGTTGATTAGTAAATACAAAAATGAAACGTTTGACTCGATTGCAATGGTATGAGAACGGGAGATTAACCAGTTTACGATGCTGCTGCATTTCTTTTTAATTGCACTTTAACCTGATTATTAGCAGGTTATTGGTGCGCTGAGCTCATCGGGGCCATAAAAGACTGAGATCATGTGTCTAAAATTCCAACTGTGCCAACAGCATCAATGTGAGAACATCTTTTCTAATTGTCTTCATCAGTTTGACCTTTCAGTTATACGCTCTTTAAACAAGCCTTCTCCATACTTCCAGGAGATCATTCTGGTGGAGAAACACTCAATTTATTTATTATATTTAATATTCTTTATAAATTTCAGGGGGAAAAAAGTCAAATTTCGAGATATTTAGTCTAAAAGGTTTCTAAATACACCTTCAAATCCCCGCCATGTGAGGTTACAGAATATGAATTGACGCTTGGACTTCTGGAAGCCCATTTCCGCCAGCAAAAAACAAAAAAAAAAGGTAACTTAAAAAAAAAAAGAATAGATATTAGAAGTGCGCATGCGCTTCAGTGACGATGTCCTCACAGGTCCCTTCATCCCCTCGCCAGTCTTACCATGAAAACGACATGCAATTCTACACGAGGTAACTATTACTGGTGACGTTTGTAACTGTTAGATGTTATTTATCATTATAAAGTCTTTTAATCAGTCCACTGTTGCAGCTTTACAAATTTTATTTTTTTTACTTTACTTTTTTCTGCCAGAAAAAAAACGAAATAAAGATCTTTTATTTATTTATTTTTTTGGGTGTATTGTTTTATTTTTTGTTGTTGGCGGAAATGGGCTTCCATACATGTCAGTGTTTACATACAAACTGAAACTCCAGCTGCGTGCAATGCACACACGCGCCTCTGACCTTCAGCTTCAACAGGAATTTAGATCCCTTTCAGTCAGGCGCTATGGAGGCTGGCCCATAGAGGGCGCTAGGGCACGGCCCCCCCTTGAGCCACAGAAAATATAAAATAAAAATAATAATAATAATAAATTATACAAATTGTCAATATTTGTGTTTTTGAAGTATGGAATGCACCCAGTAATATGTATAAAATATGATAGCTGCGCAAAATATATTTCCTTTTCCTGCTCGTCCTCTCCGCCTGTCTGCATGTCTCAGCAGCGCAGGGGTGCTGGAAAGATGGCCCACAGGAGGCGGGTCTATGAAGCAGTTCAGCCAATGGCTAAAATGTGTGACATACAAGTTAGCCAATCAGTAGTCAAATACGTTCAGCATGGAGCCACATGTGTATGGCCCGAGCTGCGCGTCCCCGTCAGGACTAGTTCACAGGCGAGCGCGAGAGCCAGTGTGTGTGTGTTTTATGTTATACTGAATTGCCTGTGAGGGTGACAACAATAAGATGTCCTGACGTGTTTATCAAAGTGTTATTTACTGCTTTTTTTTCGCGTTGGAATAAATGTTAAATATTTAACTGCAAAGTAGTAATGCGTTTTTGTTACCTTATTTTTTTGCATTAAATCATTCTGGGATGTTTGCTGAAATTGATTGGATGTGGCACAGCACTACCGAGAAAATGTTCCACCAGCCGCCACTCTTCCAGTGCTTTTATCTCTTACAGTTCAACTGCTTTCACCACGTGCACAACTGACACTTCAACTGTTAACAGTGCACGCACTTCAACTATCTCTGGTTCACTTCAACTGAAATTTCACTTGCTTTCAACATTTCAACTTATCTTAGGAGTATCTTCATCTCTACTCTTTAGGTGACGATCAACTTCTTTCGATGCAGAGTCATCAGCTGACATTTGAACCTCTGTCGCTGCTTACATACCAACTGACACTTCGACTATAAACAGTTCACACACTTCAGCTCTCTCCAGCACTTCAACTACAATATCAATTGCTTGTATTGTTTGCAATTCAACTTTACTTTCCACTGCTTTCAGCTTCTTTCTCACTTCAACTGTTAGTTGAACTGACGGTGTCTTTGAGCGAGTCATTGAACCAGTTCACAGATAACTCAGCACGCTTCAACTTCATTCAGAAAAGTTACCCTTTTCTTGTTTTCGTTCTTCTTGCCTTATTCGTTTGTAAATGTAACTGTCCATGTTGACTTCTTGTAAATTCTATCTCGTGCCAGCATATACAGTATATATCTGATGGACAGTGCATGTCCAGTAATCTTTCATTGTCTATCGCCACCAGCGCAGCCACATATGGGTCCCTCTGTCATCCACCCCGGGCCTTTCTGGAGCGCTCCTCTCCGGCATGCCTGCCATGTGTCTGGAAGTGACACACACACAAATAGTGAAAGCAGGGTTTGAATCATGCTGTCATTGGAGCCCCCCACTCCCCCCCCTGCACACCCACCCCCTGACACTCCACTCCACAGACCCCCTGAATCTGCTGCATTCCTTTCCTTGTCATCCGCCTGCCTATTGGGGAAGAGAGAGGAAGCAACGCACTGAAGTAAAACAGGAAAACCACCTCATTGCTCCCAGAGTTACGTCAGGCGCTCCACAGTAGCTTCCACGCACAGTCAAACGAATGTAAAATATGCTGCGTCAGTCCCACAGGAGTATACATATATATATATAAAATAAAAAACAATATGGGATTTATGTTGAACATTCAGAAAACTGACTTCCTGTGGTCCTGAGACGTCCCTGCTGGTGCTCACCTCTCTTTAACATCATCATGACATCATTGTGACAGCATCCTCCTCCAGTTTCCTGTTTTCATGTAAATGTTTTATTGACGCTTATTTCGTTCTTTCATTTTTCAAACTTTTCATATATACAGTATATATATCTTCTATATATGCTGATATATGCTTTATATCATGGTTACAATAATATGAGGGCAAAGAAAGTTGATGGAATTTTTCTATTTTTAAGGGAGAGCCATTCACATGGATTTGTCAAGATTCTCTTTATGGTAAAGACAAATGCAGTGCTTTAATTGTGAGTTTTAAATGATGAATTATCAATAAAGAGACATTGTCCATGAAACCAAAGCGTGTGTGTGGGCGGGCACAATGCTTGGCTGACGAATTGTAAAAATGACACACGAAAGATACCGAGTGATCATCTGTAGTATGGAACATGGATTTAGCAGCTGCTGACCGTATCCCACAATATTTTCCGCAGCAGACGGAGGATGCCCGGTTGTTGTGGAACTGCAGATGTTGAAATTTCCATTTGGACCATTTGGTCCACGTTGGCTGAAAGGTGGGGATTAAAAACCCTCGTGGTCAGATCGTGTGATTGCTGCCGCCGCCATTTCCAAGGTCCACAAAGAACTTACGACATGGACGAGAAGTCCCTAGTTCTCGGAGGAGTCGAAATTTGAATCTACGATTTCCATGACGACATGAGCAACTCCATCTGCTGAGGAAGATGGTGTGGTGGAAATCAAAAGTTTGTCAACAATCTAACCTTGTAACTCCACAAAACGTGACCCATCTCTCAGACTTGATATGAAAGCTGAACTCTTAAAAGCAATCTTAAACTTAAACATGAACCCCTAACCCTATATAGGGAGCAGTGGGCTGCTATTGAGAAGCAGTTAGGGGTTCAGTGTCTTGCTCAGGGACACTTCGCCACAGGACACGTGGCAGCCAAGGATGAAACTGGCAACCTTACGGTTACCGGACAACCCTCTCTACCCCCAAAATGCAACAACAGTACATTTCAGACACGCACAGTTCACAAACAACCCAACGTAAATCTTAGCTTTTAGGATAACTTAACACAAATATATGTTTAAAAATGTATATATTCTGTAGCCATACTGGCTAAAGGCTGTATGTTAGATGCTAACAGTCGAGCACTTTGGTCCTGACTGCAATATCTCAACAACTATTGGATGGATTGCCGTTTGGTACAGACATTCATGGTCCCCAGAGGATGAAGCGTATTGACTGACGATCCCTCGCGTGTGCTGGAACCACTCAGCTATACCATGGTGCTCTGAGTTTTCCTGTTTTTGCAAAACCAGCAGCTCAAAGTAATAATTCAATAAAATGGCTCGACGTCTCAGCGGGATTGTGTTGTACAGACGAGGTTCATGGTTTCCAGATAATGAATCTGAATGACTCTAGTGATCTCCTCTCATCTGCGCCACAATAAGGTTTTTGGTGTTAAGTGAAAGTCATTTAAGGTTCCCAGAGGATAAATTCAACTTAACTTTTCATCTTGTCCCATCATCAGGTCAAACTTTTATTCATGACCAAAAAAAACCCTGCATAACTAATGGCATTCCTATCAACCTCAGCAGATATTAGCAGATGCTAACAGGGTTGCTAACATTAAGCTCAAGTGTAGCCTTTCGGTAATGATTATTATTGTTGTAACTATTGTTACACCCATTATTATAATTTCGCCCAAGCAATAGTATTTTTATGTGCTGTTTTATTTTTTTTAAACATATTTTATATAATTGTAATATTTCTAGTTTTACTCTTAGGTGTAATGTAATATTTAATTGATCACAGGATATAATGTATTGTGACTTGTTTGTTATTGACTATGAAACGCGTTTCGAGGCCACGAGATCCAGCTGAACACATCAATGACATCACTTCAGCAAAGTGCATCTGAACGCCGGTGAAAAGCATCTCCGACCGGCCTGAGTGGAGATGGAAAAAGTGACACTGATTAAATCTAATACCCGAGCGGTGACATCACATCCCACACACCCCCTCGCTCCCCCCCGCCCCGCCCCTCAGAAAAAAAAGAGGAGGCTGCGTCCTGATTGGACGGCGGGCCCGGGCCAATCAGAGAGCGCACACATGGGAAGAGTTTAAAAAAGATTCAGAAAAGTGTCGGAAGGTTGTCTCTTAAAAGCCTCACGAGCAGGTCTTATTGCACTCGCGGCGAACACTTATTATTAATTTTATACATTTTTGAAATAAATAAAGATACCCACGGACTTGTTCGGGACTTTTTCTGTGCGTCCCCCCCGCACACCACCACCTCGGACAGAGAGTTGTAAACGTGCTTCTCCGTTTTTAAAGCGCCTCCTCGGCTCCACTGTAAATAATACACGAGACTAACAGGATGACGACACACTTCAGGAGCGGACCTGCCTTCGGTCTGTCTGCCGAGGTCAAGAGTAAGGTAGGTTCACTTTCATTCCACACTTTCTATGAAGTGTAATATTATTTATGTACCGAAAAAGACGCTGTTGCAGGTGGAGCGTCGAGTCCACCAAGTAACGTTGAGGTCAAGGGTCAACGAGGCATGATGACGCACACCGTAAACACTCTCTGTGGCCTTATTTTAACTGTTTTTGTCCTATTCGTAAATTATAACGAAATTAAAGACGAAGGTGGGGGTTTGTGGGCAGGTGGCTGATGCTCGGGCACACTGAAGTCCTTATATGGAGGTAGTGTGAGAGGTTTCTGGATGAAAGCTTCGGTGTGTGCTAGTTGTAGCCGTGTTGGCTCGTGCCTCTTTACTTTAACATGTTAGAAAAGGACGTAAAAGCATGCAGAGTGGCTGTAACTGTTAACCCTTAAATCAGATATTAAAAAGAGCCTGTGATGTATTTCTCCCCTCGTTCCAGTGTGCTTGGCTAACAAACACTTTGACAGTAGATCACACAGTGAGTGAAGTTGATTGTTTTGGAGCTGAAAGTGAGTCTCAGGCCAAATCATTAGTGTGATTATGGCAGACTTGTGCTCCGTGTCTCCTCTGCCACTGATCTCCTTGGCTGTAAGACGTCGCACTGGGGGAAATGTGAACGTTTAATAAGCTTTTTGGTTTTGAGAGATGAAGGATATCTTTAATGATTGTTAATGATTTAAAGGGACATAATGTTGGCTTATATGAATCATTGAATGAATAATGTGTGTGAGTGAGTGACATGGGGTCAATAGACGCACTCCTATTCCTTTTACTCAAGAAAACGTAGTTGTACCACAATGTCAAAATACTCCATTACAGGTAAAAGGCCTGCATTCAAAATGTTACTTCCAGAAAAAGTGGAGGAATATTGCTCAGGTCCGTGTTAAATTGTTGCATATTATAATGTTAGATTATTATCTGTTGATGAATGAAGATGTAAGCACCGTTTTGATGTTTGCCAGGAGTCCAGTTGGAGGTAATTTAAACTGTATATGCTGTGAAAAATGCGTTGAATAATATGTTCATATGTTAAGTATCAATCCGTAAAGTACTATCGTGAAGTACAGTGTGTCCCTCTGAATCACAGTGACGTAGCATCAATAGAAATACCTCAGATTTGGACCTAAATACTTCATAGTTGCATCCCATCCCTGCATGGTGTCGTGCCAGCCTTATTTCCCAGCATTCACGCTGTCACCGTCCTGACAGGAAGTGTCAACACAGCCATTGTGAATATAATGCAGTGATTTCTCTGTGTCGTGACAGCAGTGACTCTGTACAGTGGGGTGAGTCAGAGCTGCCGACAGCCTGCTCAGGATGAGAAAGGTCAGCGTTCCAACTCCTAGATCACCATCACCAGCTGTGACCCCCCCCCCCCCCCCCCACCACACACACACGCATGGAGGTGCACTGCACTCTGTGAAGCCCACATTCCTTTCATTACTGCTATTCAGCACTCAGCGGGCTCTCCGTCCCAATTGGTGTTTTTTTTGCCGCCGGTGCGTGGCTGTATTGCTGCCTTTTTTTTTTCCCCCCACCAGTCGATTATACACACACGAGGGCAAGAGGAAGAAGTGTTTTCTGTAAGAGTAGGCAAGGGAATTAAACGTTTCGTTTGAGCCTTCGTGGGTTCATGCAGGGCTGGTCATTTCCATCAGCGTGACTTCAGAGACCGACGCAGCAGAAAAGACTTGGCGGGTACGGCGGCGTGATCTAATGGCCTTTTAAGGACCGACCGGGCTCTGCACTTGGAGACTGAGAAAGTGTCCCTTCTCTAAACAGTTTACATCGCGGTCCGGATTGACAAAACACTGCCCTGACAGAACGCAGGTGCACAGGGGATGGATGGCGCAGACGAAGCCGTGTCTGCAGCTTCGCACAGTGGATCCACTACATGGCGAAGACGCAATGTCAGACTGTGTCTCTGTTTGAGTATGAAGGGATTTCTGTTTATCGCTGTCAAACAGCTGGACAGGTGGATATATTTACCCTCTACTCTGCGGTGGACCCCACATGGTCATATGCAATCGTTCAGATGGCCCCCTGAGATTCAGCATAGGCTGTGTGGACCCATACCTAAAGTAAGGCTATGCAACTTCTAAAAGTTAAAAATGAATTTATAATCCACCATTACTCTGTGCACTCAGGTGTTTTGCTGCTACAGCCATAGTCTGGTGTGACCAGTGAAGCCAATGAAGTGCCGTTACCTGCATTATCTCTACTGACCAGCAGGGGGCGACTCCTCTGGTAAAATGAAGCCTGGTTGTATAGAAGTCTATGAGAAAATGACTCTACTTCTCATTGATGTATTACCTCAGTAAACATGAGTTTATGGTCTCAATCTCTCGTTCCAAGTCTTCTTCAATACAGCGTGCTATTGCCTTTGCTTTAGGGCGGGGCTACCTTGTGATTGATAGGTCTACCAGAGCTGTAAACGGTGTCTTTCCATCACTCCTCCTCAGTCCAAATATGGTCACTTCTGTTCACTAGTTGCAAAAAAAAAAGCCAAGATGGCGACGACCAAATCGCTGAGCTCGAGGCTTCAGTCCACAAACCAACGAGTGACGTCACGATGTCTATGTCCTCTGTGGGTGTGGCCAGCGGTTTATGGTGGCTAATGCTAATCTCTGCTGTCTTTAGATATGCCTGTGTAACTGACATCACATGACATCACTGACTTTATGAGTATTCTCTACTGTTACACAGACAAATCTGTGCAAAGAATCTTGTTAGTAAGTAAACTCAGTAAACAGACGAGCAGCTTCTTGTGCTACTGTCACACTTTGTTTAACAAACGTGTCATAGTCTTGTTTTTAGGTCGGAGTATCGTTAAAAACGTTTGTCTTGGTGTTGAGTTTCGCTCACTAAAACGCCCCCTTTCCTTCAACACCTCACGTAAAGAATTATAGATAACGCAACGGTTTAGTTTAACAAAGAAGCCGACGCGCTCAAATGTAAAATGTCGTCTACACACAAACAGCTGCACAATAACTTCCAGTAATTAGAATACAGTCAAAAATCGGCAAAATTTTGACTTGAATAAGGAAATAATTGCTTGAAAGAGTGACTAAACAAGATCATGACTTCAGTGCAGACTTGGACCACTTGAACAAATGCACAAGTACTGTACCGAAGTAAGATTTTGAGATACTCAAACACTTTATTGAGGATTTTCGTTTTGATACTTCTTGATATTTCTACACTATGAATGAATATGGCTTTCTTAATCTCAGAATCCCAGAACAACACCACCACCACCGTGGTTAAATCCAGCTGAGGACCTGTGGATCCCTTCCTGTCTCTCCATCAGACGTGGGCTTGTCTGAGCACTGGACTCGCTGTAAAAGGGCAGATTGTGGAAAACCCAGTGGGAGAGAGGGAGAAATACGAGCCGGGCCGATCGGGGAAGACAAGTCGGTCAGAGGGAGAGGGAGGAGTGTTTTTCGGGGGTGGGAAACTGTTTCTCCCAAGTTTGGTGTGATGGACTGGAAGCTCCGCGATCCCTGCTGCTTTAGAAATACTTGTTTGTGTTGGCTGCCGATCCCAGACTGTGAAGACTTATCGGCAGAACATTCAGGAGAAGGGGGGGGGGGGGGGTGTGTGTGTGCTTGTGGTGGGGGCGGCGGCTCAAGCATCCTTGAAACCTCATGCCAGAATTCAAAGTATTAGGGGGCAACGTGTTTGTGCCAATAAGGAAATACATGGAGAGAAGAGAGAGCGGCCGGCGTGTTTCTCCATGCAGGAATGTTTTAATGTTCACCTCTGTTCCCTTTGTACGCCTCATTTCTTTATTCTACAGTAAGACTTTCAAAGATGGCCTTCAGTGTGCGTGTATCTTTTTTAAAGATTTGTATATTGTGAAGGACATTGTCTAAGTCTTTTTTCAGTGTACCGGAGAACAAAATACAAAGAATAAAACAAAATAGACTAATTAATGAATAAATATTTACTTTTGTTATAATAGAGCTTTTGTTTTAATTAGATTCGTGCTGAATGAATTTCACACTCTATTCAGGACATTTTTGAAAATTCCAAGGAAATTATACACAGTTTTGTAAGAGAAAGTGTTATCGTTTAATAAAAAATGCCACATTTCACACACATGGAATGGAAAGGATCTTCCACAGGACAATATTTGACATGGTTCGATGCCCACATTGACACTTTTTGTTCTTCCACAAGAGTTAAAAGTGGTGAACTGCATCGTTCTTTTATTCTTTTTTTAAACTCGTCGGTTTTCCGTTGCTCAAGAAGTTCGCTAGGGCGACTAAGGGGTCATGGAGAGTCCGATCGGCTGACGTCAGCTGTCTCTTTGAAACACAACTGAACATAAAACACAAAAGTTCAACCTCACGTTTGACCTCTGACCTCTGTCCCCTCCCCCCCCACCCAGCTTGCAGGGAAATACGACCACCAGAAGGAAGAGGAGCTGAGGCTGTGGATTCAGGATGTGACGGGCAAGAGGATGGGGGACGGCTTCATGGAGAGTCTGAAGGACGGGGTCCTGCTGTGCGAGTGAGTGAATGGAGACAACGAGAAGGATGCTTGTAGCACGGGAACATTAAATCAACCTTTCTAATAATACCGATACCTTTATTATTATTATTATTATTATTATTATTATTATTATTATTGGAGATTGCTTCCTAAAAATGTAACTTCCTTGAACTGTGTCTCTTTCTTTGTAGACTCATTAATGTGCTTCATCCGGGTTCTGTGAGAAAGGTCAGCAGCTCCACTCAAAACTGGCACCAGGTAATGCATCCGCTCTGTGGAAGGGAACAAAAAGAAGCTGTTTGTGTTCTGTGAGCCTCAGAGTCCCGGTCCTCCTCCAGAACATATGGAACTTAGTTGAAGTAGCCGCCGTATCAAATGATGCAAATCTCAACTAAACAATTTCCCCCTGTGATATCAACACTTGATAATAAACAAGAAAGCAAATACAAATATTTCCCTAAATGTCAAACTATTCAGTCGACCAATTTCAGTCCCGATACAGAAACCCATACCTCGGCCGATGCCGATGTTTAATTAACAAGCTGCATGCCTCATTCTGTGGAAGTGACTGGCATCATTCTCTTCTGTGGAAGGCAACACCAGGCTTGACGTAAACATTGCTTTCCTTACTTTGTAAAACAACGGTGTCCCGTACCAGATCCGGCTATTTGAGTCGGCATCGGACAGACGTTCTGTATCGGTGTCAGTGCATCTCTGCTCAGGACTTTACGTCAGATGTCAAAATAGACGCTCTTCTCAACTAGCTCCGTTGTCTGTTTTTTTTTCTTCTTTTTCCTCCAGCTGGAGAACATAGGGAATTTTGTCCGCGCGATCACAGTGTACGGCCTGAGGCCAGATGACATCTTCGAGGCCAACGATCTGTTTGAAAATGTCAACCACACTCAGGTCCAGAGCACGCTCATCGCTCTGGCTGGAATGGTGAGCACACACACACACACACACACACACACACACACACACACACACACACACACACACACACTCTCCATATGTTGTAGGACAGACTGATGTTGGTGCTTTACTCACAATCTGAACGTAATTGAATGAGAGAATCAGGTGCAATCATCAAACACTAGAGTAACTGTTTTCTAATTTATAGCCTAAAGAAAACATGAGTATTAACAATGATGCACAGAAGTATATCCTGATAATCACATGCATGCTGCAGCCACCAGCCTACCTGTGTGAGTGCTTTGTGCTGCGTAGGACTACAGTATGGCAACAGCAGAATAATAATAAAAACAATATGGGTATGAAGAATGCACTCTGATTACCACCGTTTTCCCTTCTGTCTCTGCCACCTCTCTCGCTCGCTCGCTCTCTCGCTCTCTCTCTTTCTCAGGCCAAGTCCAAAGGTTTCCACTCCAAGTACGACTTGGGAGTGAAGTACGCTGAGAAGCAGGAGCGGCGCTTCGCTCCGGAGAAGCTCAAGGAGGGACGCAACATCATCGGCCTGCAGGTCAGAGCAGCGGAAATAATAAATGAACCTGGAGTCCACTGCTTTTTATCAGCACGCTTTCTCACGGGGTTGTAGGCGCATGCGTGTCCAGAGATGCTGTGCCGGCCAAGTGGGTTCGTATTGTACCCGCTGCTGGACTTCACGCTGAATATATCTTCACAGAAACCTCTTAATTGAGTCGTCTCTTACCCGCCCTGCATGTGGAATAATAACGCACTCATGGGAATTTTTGCAATCATAGGTACCAATACTGCCCAAAGCGACCTGTGTCCTAAGACCATGACCCACTCCCCTCACTGCCGGACATTCGTGAGGGTTTAGTTCTGTCCCACTTTCAAATGGTCGAGTGTTTGAGGGCTCTTTCGCAGACATTTAGATTCACTTATGAACCCTTTCCGTAAAGGCCGCAGTTCTGCAGACTTTGCCTGAGGGAATTACCCACAATTCATAGCAATGTGACTTTAAACACGGGGTTACCAGTGGAAGCATGGAGACGTAAGAGGAAAAAAAAGGTAAACAAAGAGGATGGCACATGGGAGTTCAGCCTGTCATATTACAGTTACACAAAAACATTAAGGATTAAAGATGGAACACGTGACAGCAGAGATTATATTACTTATTAACTGGTTTATTCATAAACGGTCTCTTTTCATTTAGTTTTTAAAGCGGTTTTGACAAAAACGAGTGAATGGACTCTTTGACAATGAGCTCATCTCGTGAGGCAAGAGCCTGGAAGACGTTCAAATCAAGGAGTGAAGAATATAAATTAAATACCCACAAATAACGCTGGGTTGGGGCCTAAACGTTGTGTGTTTGCAGCTCTGTAACTCGCTGCGTTTCGCTCCGTCTCCAGATGGGCACCAACCAGTTCGCCAGCCAAAAGGGCATGACCTCCTACGGCACACGGCGCCACCTGTATGACTCCAAGATGGCCATGGAGACCCTACCATCAGCCTACAGATGGGCACCAACAAGGGAGCCAGCCAGGTGAGTTGATTTTAAAGGGCGAGGCTTCTGTTATTCTATACTTTGTTGTTGTCAACACATCCCATTTAAAAAAAAAGAAAAAAAAAAAAAAACACACCTGGACACACGCTGTTGGCAGAGATGAGTCTAAAGTGTGGTTGACGTAGTTCGCTAACATTAGTTAACAAACTTTTGGAATAGTTTGCTAAAAGCGTCACATAAACAGCTACAAGTATTGAATAAATTGCTAAAATGGATACAGAATAATTAATAAACAGTTGAAATTGTGTAGGAAAACGTCTACCACTCAAAGTGGTAGCAGTATGAAAAAAACCGATACTATAACTGCTACAAAAGCTCGATTCGTTACAGCTTTTAGGTCAGTTAAGGTAGAAAGTCCTGTTAAGAATTCTGATTTCGTATGAAGGGGTTTGTTTCGTACGCTGATAATTCAAAGGGCACCAAAAAAGGCAAAGATCCCTCTGAGCAACTGTTAAATGAGAACAGAAGAAATCAGCAGTCATTGGTGAAAGAAACTGGAAGCTCAGCATCAAAATGTGCGTGGCTTTAAGTAAGAACTGGTTCCTGTTTTAGTGTCTAATGCACAATCATTGACCTTATAACAAGCCTGAATATTAGCAGGTGTGTTGCTTTAGCAAAGCTCTTTTTCAAACTTCACAATAGAAATAGAAAGTCGGCTGAACAAATCCCAGTTTAAACCTCTTTCCATCTAACCACTGAGTAGAGTCAGAGGATTCCCAAAAATATTTAGTCCAGTCGCACCGTTGTGGTTTGAATAGATTTTCTGGAGTCATGCAACCCTGTAGGGACATGGACTCAGTGGAGGTTTTAATCATTTGATTCTCCTTCTTTTGAGGCCAAAACTATTTCAAATGTAGATGATACATATGTTGTCTGAATTGTAGTTTTTAAATTGTCTTTACATATGTTAAACATATTAAAGGAGAGAAGAAAAACACCAATATAACAGGATTATGAACGGTAATGTATGTGTTTATGGCCCCCCCCCCCTCCCCGCAGGCCGGCATGACCGCCCCAGGGAGCAGGAGGCTTATCTTCAACAAGAAGCTGGACCTGGAGAACTGTGACACCACCACCATCTCCCTGCAGATGGGCACCAACAAAGTGGCCTCGCAGCAGGGCATGACCTCCTACGGCCAGCCCCGCCAGGTCTACGACAACAAGTACTGCACCAACCCCACCGAGGCCAACTGCAACAACGGGAGCGAGGCGGAGTTCGACGGCTACCAGTACTCTGACTAAGAGAACCACAGCCCCCCCCCCCCCCCCCCCCCCCCCCCCCCCCACTCCCTCCTCTTTGCTTAACTTCAGACAACCAACCACAGCTGTCTTTGTGACCATCGAACCTACCAGACTGTTATTTTTAACGCCGACCGACGTCGTCTTTGTTCCGCGGCGTCTTTCTAAACGTACTTTTACTCTTAGGAATTTATTGTTCGTCTTTCCTGAGTAAAAGGAAAGAATAGTGTTTGCACTGACCTTACGTCAAAGATTTCATGCAGCGGCCAACCTCTGTATCACGTTGCTCTGATGGATTTTGTTACCGCTAGACATACCCAACCAACGCTCTGATTTAATGACTTTTGCTATTTATAAATTTGTTTTTTGCTACAGTCTCTTATACTTTCATTGTAATTAGATTTTTTTTATTTTAACTGCCGACACCCCCTCGCCTCACCTCCCTACCCTTCCAATCCAGTTTGAGCACTGACGAAGCAGAATTTAAAGGAAACAAGTGACGTTGGTGCTATTGAACTTTTCCGACCCATCCGGACCCGGGAGTCCACCTCGGGACGACACGGAAAGCTCCGGCGGTTTCCCGCAGACTGAGCCGAGGGCCGGCGATGCGGGAGGACTCGTCGCTTTGTGCGGACATTGCTTTTGTTTTGTGAGCACCCGCGCTGTCATGTTCACCAGCCTGCACAGACGCCCCACCATTTGTTTTTTACAGGGCTAATTTATATTGCTTTGTTGCGCATGTGCATCTTTTTAAAGGAGGTATTGAGGGGAAAAGAATAGATGCTTTTTGATAAAGTACAAGAGCAAATAGGTGTTGTGGTATATATATATAGTTTGAAGTTAGGGTAAACTTAGTCACCAGTAGTCTTTGTCCTGTTGTTTCTTTGGCTTTTGTGCCGCTCGCCTCGTTAGTAAGCAGTGGTGGAGTTTAATGAAGTACTTCTGCTAAGTACAAATTTGAGGTACTTTGCTTGAGTATTTCCATTTGAAATGGACTCAGATAATTATTTTGTACTTTTTAATCCACTGCACTTATTTGTCAGTTATAGTAACTTTACAATTTTACAAATGAGGTTGTTATAATAATAATAATAATAATAATAATAATGAGTAGAATAACACTCACAGGGGCCATTTTTCTGCACTGAGTATTTTTAAGGTACTTTTCCGTTTTATAAAATCTCTAGGGCTGTACCGAACAGTTCAAGCTTCATTCCCAGAGTTGACGTTCGAATTCTAAATTAACATTTTTAATTAACAAGTCTATTCATTTTGTTTTCAATCGGGTATTTCTGCACAGGCTCCACTAATATTAGTAGAATTATACCATTTGGATTGTTTCTGACTCCTGTGGTCCAATCATTTCCAGAGTCGAGTCCAAAAGTCAAACTGTATTGAAAAGATGGATGTAATTATTTACAAAATTCACATATTTAGCCATCTTAAAATTCCACTTTAATTGATATTTGTTGCTATTTAGCTTTCAACAATGTTGTCGTTTTGCTCACCCGCTCGCTGCACACAGAGGGAGGTACGCACGGACGAGTTCTGTTCATTGAAGGAAGGTGATTTAAGAAAAGGCCAACATTTAATCCTCTAAATCACTTTATTCAAACTTTGTCCAAGATTGTCTTTTTTTCTAATTTAGGGTGATGACGTCAAGAACTATGGCAGACATTCGAAAGCCTCCAATAGAAGCTTCAAATGTAAAAAAACAAGAAGCATTCGGTGCAGCACTTAACATTTCAAATGCTGGACTTGTAACGGGGGTATTTTATGGTATACTCGAGTAAAGTATCTGAGTACTTCATCCTCCACTGATGTCTCAATATCAGAGTAGACCCTGGTGCCTGTACTACCTGATGATTGCTAAGTGAATCATGCCAAATATCCAGATGAGATTCTCGGTTTTTTTAAATGTTCTTCGTCGTACTGTTGAAACCCACCGAATGCTTTGAATGTAATGTTAGCGGAGGGTTACGGGATTCATTTTCAACACATTAGAAAGCAGTAATGTGCATTCATAAAAGCTTCAGTTGAGTGCTTCACATCAAAACCTCCGCATTTCTTTGTGTAATCTTCGGATGCATCGGCTCCCAATTACTGTCAGAATTAGGTGTTAAAGAAGCTTCGTGTGTGTGTTCATGTGCTGAATGGGCCAATAGATCGCAGCTCTTCAATTGTTCAGCAACAAAGGCGTCTCAGCCACGATGACATGTAGCAGTGTGCCATCTAGTGGCGGAAAAGCACTTATACAATCCATCAAACGTCTGAACATTCCCTTTTTTTTTTTTATTCAATCAAATGTAGTTTTTTAGTTCCCTGTGATGTCGGCAATGTTGAGTGAATGTATCGTAACATTTCACTTTGATGTGTTTGCTTTGTTTCAACATTGTTCAAACGTTACGTCTTCGCTAACCTCTTGACCTATTTGTTTTTATTTCTATACGCGTTCACTAAACATGACTGTGCAATAAAAAAACACTTGAAAAATATATGGTTCTGATTTATTTTTCTCATTACCTAAAAATACACGGTCGACGTGAAATACATATACGTATTAGTAGTGAAAGTACATGACTGATTTTAAAAAAGAGGAAAATAATCAAATCTAGCAGTACAAATGCGTGTGTGTGTATATGTGTGTGTGTGTGTGTGTGTGTGTGTGTGTGTGTGTGTGTGTGTGTGTGTGTGTGTGTGTGTGTGTGTGTGTGTGTGTGTGTGTGTGTGTGTGTGTGTGTGTGTGTGTGTGTGTGTGTGTGTGTGTGTGTGTGTGTGTGTGTGTGTGTGTGTGTGTGTGTGTGTGTGTGTGTGTGTGTGTGTGTGTGTGTGTGTGTGTGTGTGTGTGTGTGTGTGTGTGTGTGTGTGTGTGTACACACACACACACACTGGTCCAACAAACAAAGGTTTCGACAGTTTAAACTTAAAAATTAATCCAACAAAATGGTTCAGTGCATTAGAGACGGGGTAAAAACTACTTCCACAAAAGTAACACACGTTATCATCTACTGATTACAACGACCTAAAGACGAGACATTTGTCATATTATTTTCATCAATAAACACAAAGAATGACGATGGAGGACATGGAATGTCTAACACTGATGGTCAGTTACATTTTCAATTTAAATTCTAAGACAATTTTGTCGGAATAAAAGAGAAAACATAATCTAATCATTAAAAAAAAAAAAACATTAAAGAAAACGTTTACACTGAGAACTGTGAGGGAGACAAAACAACATGGCAACTCTCTGGCCCAGCCAGAGGAAGGTGGGGTGCTTTGCAAGCCACACTGTAGCAAAATCAAACTGACCAGCATCGCATGCAAAAACACAACGCTGCTGTAGTTTTGTGAAGATTTTGCTACACTGTGCTAGCGGAACAGGGCTGAATTTAATGGACCAATCACAGGGGAGAAGTGTAAGTGAGTGAGGTTGGAGGGAAGGGGAGAGTCACAGGAAAACATGACTATTGATTGGCTGATTCACAGGCATCGATCCAATCGCTGTAAACATCCACCGGCTCAGACAGATCTGATGGGAACAGGGTTAAGGGGCATTCCAATAAAAAACGAACCACTCGCTCCACGTGTTTTAAAACCTGACTTTATACATCATTTAATTCCACAAAACAATTGATCAAAAAAAGGATACAGGTTATCGGAGTCTGGAACTCCTCCAAGCAAACACTGCACGATATAATTCCTGTGTTGCGGGTTCGTTCCCTGTGAAACAGTTATTAGTATGTTAGTGCTGTGGCTCATGGTGCACACGTCTCTATTTCTGTCTGCACTTTTATGTCTACTCACATTTTGACATCGCAGGATTTCTCGTGATTACAAAACGGGCACGTGAACTGGACGTCCAGGTTGCCAGTCATCTTTTTCTTTGGAGGTGGCTTTCTCTTTGACTTCCTGCGCCCCATTTGTAATGTTGTGTGGCTGCAAAAACAACAAAACAAAAAAACTGTTAAGAGACATTACCAGACACTTACACACTCACGGTAGGTACAGTATTAGTTCCATTGCTTTGCACCTATACTAAACAATAGAACTATACACAAGCAGCCATTATGATAAGATAGTCATTGTTAACCAGTAATGGCTGCTTACCTGGCTCATAACGCAGGTAACGTTCAAATCACTGGACCAAAACTAACAGACCTGTGACTACATTTCACCTTTTCCTCGTGGATAATAACTCTGCCTCTAATATACACACAGTCAAATCTGAATTATGCTTTATTACAGCCGCGTTATCAGTCTACAGCTACAACCGCAGCCGAACAAATGAACTTACGTCAGACCGGATCAGAATATCACTTGGGCTGAAGCGCCAATAAGCTATTGCTACACGCTAGCAAGCTAACTCGCTAACATGCTACCTGGTGGGTAAAGACGTATGAGATAAAAAAAGAAGCTTTTGATAAACGACTTTGAAGGTAAACCGTCAAACTGAAGCGCGTGTGTTATGGGTTGTGTTATTTCGCATTTGTTTAATGGTGTGTCTGTCTTACCAGAGGGACGTCAGCAGCGGAGGATGCTCTGTGTATTCAACTTCATCCGGGTACTGAGCCTCTCTGGGCTGTGATTGGCTGAGAGGTGGAGACTGACAGCGTTATGTATCCAATAGTGTGTCTCTCCTCCTCAATTAACTCCCTCCTCTGGTGATGGTGCAAACGTGACATCCTTCAAATCATACAACTTCAGATAGATAGATAGTAGAGATGAATAGATGAAAATAAATCGCATTTAGCTATCCTGGAAACTGTAATATAACTGGAACATTTTTAATATTCTATTGATTATCCAAATGAGATAAAGTGATGCATTGTCATGGTTGAGCCGGCTGAAAAATGATGAAAGGTCTGAGCCACATTAAGTTGAGGTTAAAATGTAATGAATAAAATAAGTCTGATAGTGTGTCACAGAAATAAGTGAAACCTCAAGTAGAAATACTCTGTTGATAAGAACTGATGAGGTGCTGAAGTGTTTGAATTTCAGGAAAGTTTTTCATCAAAGATGTATTATTATTTTATTATTATTATTGTTGTTGTTGTTGTTGTTGTTGTTGTGGCGTCCTGTGATGTGTACTATCAAATAATTAATTGGTGGCTATTTCTTTATCTTGGTCAGGCTACATTTTTGATACTTAATGTATTATTATTATTAAACTGAAATCGAAGATAGTAACGTTTCGTAACAAAGCCATGACATAGAAGGTCCTCCTCCTGGTCGTCATCAAAACAGACAAGCATGTCACATATTTAAGTAGAGAGTAAAACCCAAAGTAAGGGCGGGACAGTGAAAGAAAACATCAACCACAGCTCTATGAATGGCTGTAAAGTATTTAAATATTCATCTTCAAAGAATGCTATTGGTCCGTCTCGCCATGAGGGGCGGGGCTTGTTGACACAACGATATGACAGAGGAAGTGGCTCGGCTGAACTTTGGATCGTACTTGTGTTGTTATTCATTTGCATTTGTCGTTGCAAACTAACGTTACCGACAGACGTCACGGAAAACAAGGTAAGTGCAGGTGTGTGTGTGTGTGACGTAGATAACTGTCCGTCTCGTGGTGAAATGCTAATTGGAGAGAGCAACTCTGCGGACGACATACAACTTGTGTACCCCCCCCCCCCCCCCAGCTCAGAAGCTACAGCTGGTTAGCTGGTCAGTTCCAGATGGAAACAGTGTTAAAGTGAGTTGTTGTTGACAGAAACTATAGGTCCGCTGCTTCTCTTTAGTATATTTACCTTTATCGCCACATGCAAATGAGTTCAGAGATGCGTGTAGAGGCATGAATGTAATTGTTAGAGAATTGCGAAATGTGTTCTTCGCTGCTCTGCCTTCTGCACTGTTATCTCATTCTGGAGACTTATCAGGTCTGCTGCATGTGTGGACCAGCAGGCTGAGAAAGATGCACGAGACCTTTATCTCAGAGCCCCAGTCCTTGTGTGTGTGCGTGTGTGTGAGAGAGTGTGTGGTCCTGCCATATCTAACCGCTAAAAAAAATAAAAATAAAAAAAAATATATATATGTAAAATTGTTTTTATCAGGATAATGTACTTTATATTTGCCATTTGCCGTACAGTATATATGTGATTGACAGTACTGTTTATGCAGTTCTACCTCCTCCAAAGAAAATCCCAAATAAGTTTATTTGGATTTCTGATATTGGAGTTTGTTCATATGTTCCGAAGACATTTAACAGGGACGTTGACCTCTGACCCCTCAAACTTAAGTGACATCACTATGTGGGACAACATACTTCACTTTTTGGCTAACAAAAGGAATATGCATTTTTTTTTTCAATAAGGTTTTCGGGTCCAAATGGTTAACATGTAAAAGACTCTGAAGATCTTCTTATGGTAGTAACAGTATGGTCGGAATTATACTTTCTATATTGTGTCACGTCACCAGATGTGCAAGCCCTGTTTGTCGCAAAAGCAACGGCTGCCACGTCATTACCTTTCTACATATTTGGTTTATTAAGGTCAGGAAAAAACCCCAAAAATGTGCAATTATTATTTGTACTCGTACAGCTGTGAGGTCCATTGTCCCCCAATGAGGAAGTAAAGCCAAAGACAGCGAAACAGAAGGGTTAACGGAGGCTAAGTATTTATTTGATGTATTTTTTGCAGATTGAAACTATGGCAACAGAGGGAGAGCCAGCGGACTTGGTCAAAGTTCTTCACCTTCTGGTGCTCTCTTTCTCCTGGGGTATGCAGGTCTGGGTCTCCTTCATAGCAGGTGGGAGCACAAACACAAGAGATGGCTGCAACTGGGCCTGTCACCATAATTGTGTTATCAACTCTTTGTAATATATATGAACATGAACTTGATCATTTTGATGTTATTGACGTATTGTATGATATATGGACATGACCGTTAGAATCAAAAGTTCATTGCTCTTTAAAAGGGTGTACTTGCATTTGTTACGCTTGCATTTTATCATTATAACAGCGGCATAAAATGGTCATAAAATGACAATATTATCATTTGTCTCAATTATTTCTGGGACAATATGTCGATCCCACAGAAGTAGTTATGGTGACAGGCCTAGCATTCCTGCTTCACGAGGGCATAACTTTGACCCCTGTCCTGGATCTCGATGTCTGTGCTGCAGGTTTTGCATTGGTGCGGCAGGTCAGTCGGCACACCTTTGGCCTGGTGCAGAGCAAGCTCTTCCCTCTGTACTTCTACTGTCTGCTGGGCAGCAGCGGGGTCAGCCTGGCCGTGTATGCCGTGTACCACCCCAGGGAGCTGCTGGACTGGCACGAGAGCGTGCAGGTCAGACACAACACATTTTTCAAAGTACTTAAAATAAAAAATCACATTTGCATGTAAATCATCGGCATCTTCCCGTGTTGCAGATGGTCCTGCACTTCGTGGCGCTGGTCACGGCGGGCCTGAACGCCCAGTGGTTGGGCCCGGCGGCCACCGAGGTGATGTTCCAGATGAGGGAGGTGGAGACGGAGCACAGCCTCGGGGACCAGATCGGCCTCGGCAGCCAGAAGGAGGCTTACGCTAAACTCCGAGAGCAGGACCCCAAGTACAAGGCCTACAAGCGCACGTTTGGCCGCTACCACGGCTTGTCCCAGCTCTGCAACCTGATGGGGTTCATCTGCACCACAACTAACTTGATCTACACGGCTCTGAATTTATCCACCATTTAGAGAGGGCTAGGTTTAATCCAGTGGACTTGAGTTAAAAACGCCCCAATTACACAGAGTTTTGCTTTCCTGCTGCAGCAGAGTCTTTATGAGGGAGAATGCCTTTGTTGCTATTTAGCATCCCCAAAATGAAAAAACCCCATCATTGCTGTTTTCTTTTATCCAGCAGCACTTTTCATCCAGTCAATCGGCTGTCTCAAAGTGCTCATGATCACACCCCCGTTAAGAACAAAATGTATTAAAAAAAAGACACATACAGGTACTGTGTGGGCAGTTTACTCACATCCCCAGCAGGGGGCGATGTTTGGACGCAGGTGTATTCAGAGAAAAGTTCGTTGCAGCATAGATTAGTGCATTTGTATTTGTAAAATATTGTTTCCTGATATTTTAATAAAGAATAAAAGGTAATTTTATCAACTCATGTGATTATTCTTTCACGTGCATCCGCTTTTATTTTGTTGAATTCTGTACCACATGTTTGACTTGTCATGATCATTCTGCTCTGAAACCAAACACTTTTTTTATTTTTTATTGTTGGATTGGTTTGGAAATAAATTGTCCTTTTAATCCTCATAGATCCACGTCGATGAGAGAACCCAGGCCCAAACAGACAGCTCCTGGATTTAGAATAGAAAAGGTTTTAATTGAATTACCGGTGACGCACATGTTTTTTTTGAGAGGGACCAGCCTTGAAAGCAGAGAACACTGTTTCACTGGCGAGCTACAGGATGAGAGAGCCACTGTCTCTGCTGCAGCTACAACATCAGCGCTAATGGATTATAATAGAGGCATTTCTGTATGATAAGCAGGGACTGAAAGTTGAGTTTTTTCCCAAATGCTTATTCATCTTGGCCTTTTTAAAGATGGTTTCTCTATCTGCCATCAGTAATAATTGAATGTGATTTATTTATCTTGCTTTCTGGTTTATAAAGATGCAGTACAAAGCGGTCTGTTCTTGCTGACACTGTGTTACAGTATGTTGTCAGTTTGTAGAATGCACAAGGAAGTTAGTCCAAGTGTCTCAACATCTTGAAACTCAGGACGGTCTTTAAGCGTCCGGACAAGTTTCCTGCTGCAGTGGCATCAGGAAAGACAGTAAACCCGGTTTTACCAAAGAACAAGTCTGTCCACTCATCCATGTCATGGCATGGGGGAGAATTTAAAGTGAAATAGCTCGAGACGTCTCAGGACTGTTGGTATCAAGAACTCCTTGACTTCTACAATGTCTAGATTATTTGGTCTGGCCACGAAGAAAACTGCACACTGTTAAAGAATCCCCCTCAACTGTCCAAAGTAAAACACGAGGAAGTGGGGGAACAAAAGGAAGTGTTGAGTGACTCCTTCCTCCGTCATTCCTGACCCTCACAAGGAAACGAGCTTGTGTGTGCGATGAGTTGAGACGCGGTTCACAACCTGCAACATAACTGGTTTCAGGGACCAGGGTTTGGAGTAACACCGCAGAGCACCCTGCAGGGCTATGGTGTGTTACATTAATTATGAGTCAGGGAGCCCGAGGCAGCTTTATTCGATCATCTGTGAAGTGGAAATGTGGACCTCATTTGCAATTGTTTGATCTCTGTGGTGGATGTGTACGCAGCAAAACACACTGGGCTGCTCAGTTTGATACAAACAATAACCATAACACACACACACACACACACACACACACACACACACACACACACACACACACACACACACACATGCACACAATAACCACAGACGAATTACCACACTGTGAACTTTGGTAACTGTGGCCTTGAAGAACCCAGACCCTGAGGGGAGGTTTATTTAGTCAAATTAGGCGAAGTCAGGTTGTATCACCTCAAATCCATCTGGCATCGTGTTACCTTGAATGATCCCAATGAGATACACACAATAAGTGATGTTGGATCCCTTTACTATTTTTTCTCTTTTTTTAAATAATATTCCTTTATAATATTCCTGGAAAATCTCTGCTGGGACTTTATAGCATCTTTGTTATGTCATGTTCATGTACTTAACCTCGTCAAAGGAACTCAGTGAGTCTAAAGGGTCTCCAGGTCTCGGAGCATTGATTGTTTTGTTCAGTTTTTTGGTACACAGAAATGTGTAGAATGTGTCTTTTCTATGACATGGTTTCATATGTGATGCGCTGTTTGTACATTTTGCAAACTTTTTTTATTGTAGATCTACAGCTTTTTTTGTAAATATCTTCCTGCACGTGCATAGCTCCTGAAAAATATACGAATAAACTATATGAATATAAACATATGTTATCATAGATTTGTATTATGTCAATCTTAAATAGCATGGAGACATAGTCTATAATAGATCTTCTAAAACTATTCTGTCCTGTTTCACTAGAGTGTGCGTGTTAGCGCAGTGCGCGCGCACTGAGTGTACAGCCCTCGCGCTGTGTACACTGACACAGCCCCATAGCTTCCAGCAGTCCGTGTTAACTGCCACAGACGGAGCTCCAGCCACAGTGTCAGCCACGCTACAGACATCCGGGAGCGGCTCCAAACCTCGAAAGAAAAAAGAAAAGTATCCCGTCGAGGAAGGAGCGAGCAGGTCGGGTGCTGGTGCTGGTGCTGGTGCTGGAGCAGGAAAAAAAGGGATATTTTCCAGGTGCTAGGTCTACTTTCGCAGGCTAACGTTACTCTACCCGGCATCTCACCGCCGCCGGACGGAAGACGTATCTCTGAACCGAGCTGGACGTTTGCTTTTCTTCCAAAAGAAGGTAAGTTTGTTCAAGTTTCCGAGTTTCAGCGGGTTTTTTCCTGCCTCGCGAAAGCTTCCTTCATGTCCGAGTGCTAATGCGGCACCGTCACTCAGAGGGGTTACGCTTTATTTTGAATGTATGCTAACAGGTAGATGCTCGCGGAATGATACCCAACGTGTGGTTTCACTCCCCCTTGGTTGGTTTTCGTTCGGCACGCTATTGCTGCGTAAAGTGGTAAAAAGTTAGACCATTGACGTCATTTTCCTCTCTGGTAATAAAACGAGTTTTCATCTCCCATCAGTGTTTGCGTTTCAGTCTTCTCAATAATGAAAGAAGTGACGTGACAGCTGCCCCACTAATCAATGCTGGTCCTGGCCACCATCACCGGGCCCTGTTCACCAATAATGGCCTCTGTTTGATTTCACTGGAGATAACGCCGCCGGTGCTCCATAAAGGAGCTCTCACTCTCATCAGTGAGGACGTGTGTCCCCTCAGAGACAAATGACACCAGGTGCTGATGTGGGGCCCCTTATCAAAGTCATCACTCAGTTGGAATCCGGTTCTTTTTGTTGTCCAGTGCAGAGGGAACTTGACACTCAACAGCGCACAGTAACAAGTTAACAAGACAACTCCATCATGTAAATCTTGTAATTTATGTGACATCTTTGTGAAAAGAGACTCCGAGGTGTTCGCTGGCTGTAAACCTTCTTATTGGCCTGCAGACATCCTGAGCTCCACAGTAAACACGAGGACATGTGACTGGGGTTATCTCAGGCTTAAGCTGAGCTGAAAGTTGGACTAAGAAATACTTTTTTTGAATGGGAGGATCCGTGCTATGGGATCTTTAAGCGCTCACAAGAATGTTCCCCCGGAGACCCTTGTGTGGCACGGGCATCATGTGATGTTTTGTTTTTTTAAAGGGCAAAGACTTGAAACTTATGCCCCGATCACCGCACTCTACGTGAAGCCCAGGGAAGCACTTTTCCAGCGTAAAAGGGATGGTGTTCACGAGGCATGTACCTACCTGGTGAAGTTGTGAAAGAGGATTGCGTTACTGTTACAACAGCGCTTCATTTCGACATCAGCCGGCACGCAAGTTTGCGCAGGCTGTGTAGAAAAGTCTTACAGTGGACTGGAGGTGTACGTCAGCTACAGAATCCCATACTAACAAAGGTTGGAAGGATTTTAATAATAACATGGTTAGTTTTTTTTGGGGGGGTGTTTCCTTACTCTTGCAGACATCAGTTGTTTTGGATGCTTCTTTTTGGAAACACAGCTGCGTACAAGAGCACAGTATACAAGTGAGGAACATGGACTCGTCCCTCTCGGGCAATTACTGTGAGAGCAAACATTTACACAGTCAATGATTTTGTGAGGCTTCTCCAATTTCTCAGTAGCGATCCTCCTCCTGCTCCTCCCCCATAGCCCTTGATGGTAGGGTGATAGATATCCCCATCCTGCTCCGGAGACCTCCATCTGGCCAGTTAAAAGCCGAGTGAACTGACCGCTTTGACCGCTAATGGGTCTTGCTGGCAGCTGAGTCCCTAGTCTGGTCTCCACGGAGACGCTGTGCCGCACCAATTGATCATCTCTGTGTGTTTTCGAAGGGATGGACATGGTGAGCCCCCCCCCCCCCCCCACACACACACACTCTTTGGAGGCCGACACCAGAAGACAGGTAACCTCACACCGGCCCCTCAGGAGAGATTACTCTGAGATGAATGCTTATAATAAAGCAGATGGCACGGCTTCCTGTAATTGCAAAACATTCTAAACTCGATCTCACTGTCGTCTTCATTTTGATTGCAAAGCCTTTTAATGGAGCCGTTACTGGATCACACTGATCCCAGATGAATTCGACTAACATCTGGCGACGCTTTTATTCAATCGTAGATCAATAGCAGCTTCTGTAGCTTTGTAACTTCTGTAAATATATTCCAGTGAGACGAGCATCGGTTAATTCTACAGCAGTGCTCGGATAAGAAGGCGATCGCAACGTGCAATCGCATCCTCGTGCGAAGACATTGCGTCATAGCGCTAGTCGTTGAAAATTTCGCTATTTGGTGCTGAGCAGGTGTTCGGTTTTTAGAGCTTTTCCTGTAAAATACAGCAGGTTTAAAGAAATACAAACAGGTGTTTTATTCCCCCCCCCCCCCCCCCCCCTAAACCAGAATGATAATGTGTGGAGCCACATCTTTCTCCACAGCGCTGTGTCAGCTGTTTCATTCGACCATACTAGTTGATTCAAACCAGTGTCGGCCATGTTTCTGCCAAACGTTCATATTTGTAGACGGCCTCCTCCTTGTGCTCTGCCTCTCTAGATGGCATCGAATGACTCGCGCCTCCAGCAGCAGCCGTCCCAGAAGGACGCGGCCGACCAGAACTTTGACTACATGTTCAAGCTGCTGATCATCGGCAACAGCAGCGTGGGGAAGACGTCCTTCCTGTTCCGCTACGCGGACGACTCCTTCACCTCCGCCTTCGTCAGCACCGTGGGCATCGACTTCAAGGTCAAGACCGTGTTCCGCAATGACAAGAGGATCAAGCTGCAGATCTGGGTGAGTGGTTTTGAGGATAATGTACGCTGTGTTTTTTGAATTTATGCTGTCGGTTATAGTTCGGAACCTGCAGGTCAGACTTTTAAAAAATTGGAAATCGGCCATAAAAATAGCAATCGTTGCATCTGCGGCTAATAACCCTTATTGATTGTAAAGTGCTTCGTCTCTCTCAATCGAACACACCTGAGCACTTTGTGCATTTGAATTTGCTTTGTTGTTAAGAACATGGAAGCTCCAGTCTCTTCCAGATTTCATTGCTTTAGATGTGAATAAAGTAAGCTCATGTGGAATCCTTGTTTACACCACGATGGAGTCTCTTTAGGGCAGCTTGGAGGTAGAGGGCTAACCGGCAGACCTTATTAAAGGCGAGGTCTACAAGCATCTACAATCGTGGGTTTGGCCCTTGTGCGAGCTCAGCATGTGAATTGCGCAAGTGTGAAAAGCATAACTTCCTCATGGTTTCGTAGACATTGTCACTCGCTACCCTTATCTTTCATCTAATGGTGCTGAGTGTGCACTTTAATGTAGAAAGAAGACTGGTCGAGTGAAGTTGTCCGGTTTCCATAATTTTCATTGATGCCAGCTGGAGGTCAAAGCTCAGAGACAATGAGCAACTGTCTCACCTCAGATCTGCAGGTGTTTTGCATCTCATTAAGTCTGTAATATGATTCCTTTGGCAACTTGGCGGAAGCGGAAAAGAAGCTGCGAACACATCGCACATTATCATCTTTAAAATGATACGGCGAACTTATTGGAATACTCTTAGTTTACACATCAAACCGATACGGAGCAACGTTCACGTTAATCCTGAGGCAAATATCTGTCTCTTTAGCTGCTAAACGTTCCGCTGTTTTCAACGGTAGCCAGGTTGATAACTGTGTATTTCTGCTGTTTGTTAGGCAGGTACAGCAGAGTGGTTTTTAAAGCTTTTCCAGCAAAGACATAAACAAACCATGAAACAAAACAGCTGAGCTGTGGGATGCCAAAAAAGTCCCATAAAGCTGAAGAGAGATGCAAATTAGTCACAATTCTCTGTGGGTTTGTCAGTAATAGTGACTCCATACACATCACACTCATTTGATCAGTTGTTGATGTAAACAATATTGATTATAGCTGCTTTAAATAGATGGTTTGTGAATTTAGATAATAATTTGCTGATGCAGTTTGTAGTTTCAATGAATTTGCACATGATGAAATATTTTGAGTTGCCATGTTTTCCTCTTGGTTTGGTTTCTTCTTCACTGAAACGGATACAAATACAGTCGTTATTGCAGGCAGTGTGAAATTGAAACATTTAGTTGCAGTTAGTCTTTGTGGTGGTTCCTCTTTGCTTGTTATGTTTTTTCGTTTGTGTTTACTCTTGAGCATGTGACATCATGCAAATTCGTCAATGCAACATTTCACGAGTTTGTGGCTTTCTTGACCGACGCTGCAGAAGTCATGCAGCAGTTACTGTAACTCGCTATTTAAGAAACAAACGGCTACACACGTAAAGGCCTTTACACACCAGAATAAACACAAAAGTGCGAAATACTCGCCTGTGAATATTCAATGTCTAGAGCTTTTATTCTGAAAGGGAAGAACAGAAGGAGTAAATCTGGTCTCTGCTGCCTTCGTCGAGGTTGAAAGGAGTAATAAAGTTTGCCATCTTGTTTTCAGACAACAGAGCCTCTGTGTTGCTGTTCCATTCAAATACACCCGCAACTCAACCCGTTCCGCAAAACTTAACTGGTTGATGACATTATTCACGCAGCAAAAGCTCAGATAAATCAACCTCGTGCGGAAAAAAAAGGACGCCGTTTTTTTTGTCGCGTAATATTCGCGTTCTTCGTGAAAGAACTCCCCTGATGTGTAAAGGCCTTGAGGTGAATGCCAATTAAAAAGTTTTAACAATCGCTGTTTAAAGTGGAACTTTCAGTTTACTCATCATGAGGATCATTACGAAGCGGTTGGAAACGGTTGTTTTAAGTTGTTAGTGGCCCTGAAAAGTAAACCCAGAGTGATGTCATCAGGCTTATTTCAGCTGGGGCTCGGAGATCTTTACAAAGCTTTACAAACGTTTAGAAGACACGAGGGAGAGTGCAACCAAAAAAAACTACAAAAGATGAATTATGGGAAAGTATGTTTTTGGAGTTTGACCCAAAAAAGTTAGGATATCTCAGCCTCTGTCCTTTCGATTTAGTCTATTCTTCATATTCTTCTACAGATCTACAGGAAATTGTTGGAGCACCTCTTTGAAGAAATAGTGCAGTTATTCCCCTTTCTTTCAGAGAGTTAGATGAGGAGATTGGTACCGGTAAATACGAAGTTACTGCCAGCAGCTGGTTAGCTTAGCCCAAAGGCTGGAACCCGCTAGCTTGAGCCGGATCAGCTCCCCCGACAGTCTAAATAAAAAACATTAAATAAAACCAACCCTGGCTTTCATTGCAGGGCTTCTACACTGTTCTATAAAGTGTATCCTTCATTCATTTTGTTTCACTCTCAGCCCACATTACTCACAACACACCACAAATCCTATTGATGTACATGGTTCAGGTTGTTCAAACAGATGATTCACTAGAACCAACAACGTGCGAGCCACCGTGTGATACACAAACGGTGACGGGGATGAATCAGCAGCAGAGGAGCCCACGCCAAAACACACACTCACCTACCAGACCCAGTCTCTTTTTAAATGACATGCAGTGTTAGCGGTGTGTTTGATATCCCAACAACTGAGGAGGAGGAGGAGGGCGAGAGAATGAACGTTTACTATAATGTGTGTTAGGTGAGGCTTTTGGGAAGGGAACGCTGGGTAACGACAAAGAGACCCGCTGTTTCCTACGAGCAGGAAGCAGAGGAAGCTCCCTATCAGCGTGTGACGGGGACGTAAGGAAGATATACTGCAGCGCCATGTGGCAGTGTATTTAAAAAGGGCGTGGGACCGAGTCCTCCCTTAACGCGCCATTAATAATCAACTCTGAAATATCCCGGCTGTTAAACTCACGTGAGAGCGTTTCAGCGGATCCTCACGTACGAGGTATTTGTTGACAATCCCACCACTGCACAGCTGCTGGCCTCCGCTTTGTGTATCATGGAAACATGGCTCGCCTGATAACGCACCACATGGTCCTCTCACACACTCACTCACTCACTCACTCACTCACTCACACACTCACACACACACACACACACACACACACACACACACACACACACACACACACACACACACACACACACACACACACACACACACACACACACAGTGTTTCCCACTGTGTACACACAATGTTTATGTCCCTTTTTTTTTTTTTTGGTGTCATGGAAATATACCTCTGATCTTTGAGCAAACGTGCACACGCCTTCCGCACACTTGGTCGCCCAGGGGACACTGCTTTGTGTCGGCAGGCTGATGTAAACGCAGGTGACGTGTGTTTTTATTTTTTTTAAAGATCCCGGTCCCAGTGATGTCTCTGACCACGCAGGGTCCTGATGTAAACCCTGGTCCCCGTCTATCACCATACATACAAACACACACACACACACACACGAGGGAGAAGCTTTTATTTACTGGCTGGGAGTTGATTATAGCAGCCCCCGCAGGTGGGACGGTCTATTTGGTTAGACGCCCCATTACACTGCCAAATATGTGTTCATCTCTGCGTGGGCGAGATGAAGGATCGGACTATTTACCACTTTTAATGAAGCACAAATAAGCACCGGACAGAAGGCAGAGTTTGACTGCGACGTTTGAAAGAGTGAAGAGAACATAAGAAGGGCGAGCGATGTCGTCTCTGACAGGAGGATTTACTTTGACCGTTTCTGTGAAGCGAGAGGTGATCATCTGGGCCGACCACCCACAGCAGCCCCGGCTGTAATGGAACATTCATAACCCTCAATGGCCTCTCCGGTTACCTGGGCAACCCACTCCTCCTCCTCCTCCTCACTGTGAGGAAAACATCGGACACACACACACACACACACACACACACACTTAGGCCCCAGATGCAAATGAAGGACTCAGACGGGTTACCAAGTAACAGTGAGAGTGGAGGGAGGGGGGGGTCAGCCTACCTGTGTGATCTTTCATCCTCTGAACCGCGATGTCGCACATTTCATTTAGGAGATGCCTCTGATAAACTCGCTGGTGGCCGGGGAGTCCTCCTGCTCCTCCTCCTCCTCCTCCTCCTTCTCCTTCTCCTCCTCCGGTGGTGGTGTGAAGTGCTTTGGAAGGAGAGAGATGCCTATTAATTCCAAGACAGCACACAAGATCCATATAACTATCTATTTCACTTCTACTGATTAAAACCTGACATAAACCCGACGTGAATTTAATTTGAAAATGCCTTTAATAACTCACCCACCATCGCCAATGATTTACTTGACCAGTGATTTCCAACCAGAAGGTGCTGCAGCTGCCAGATTACAGAGTCGCTCAACTATTTGAAAAGAAATAACGAAAACGCGTATTAAATGAGTCGTAACGCATGAACGCTACTTGTCGTGAGAGTGTGTGAAACCACGGCTGGACTCTAAGAGTATTTATTTATTTATTTGCTGAGGAAGGTTTCTAACTGAGTGAAATGACCCAGAAAGTATCTCAGTGGCAGACATGATGAGAGCTGGTCGAATGCTCGAAATGCGAAGGAAAGGCGCTTCAGTGCTTCCTTTCTTATCTCCTTCAGCATAGGGAGCACTGGACCGTGCTTTACCAAAGGAAGGGAGGTAATGTCGTCCCACGGCTATAACAGTCGGATACTCTTAGCACTGCAGTGGACTTTTTCCTAACTCCTCATGAATTATCCTTCATGTGTTCCCTGAACAGTTCGCTAAAAAGTCACGTAGAAATGATTGAAATGTCATCAATTTTCTGTGACGTTTTGCTAACTATTAATAGCAATCGAATAAATGTTTTTAAAAGTGGTAGTATGAATCCAGACTTATCCAAACTGATCTAAACCTTGACGGTCTAAAATATCACACCAAATATCCACTTTTATAAATGAACATTGTTAAATAGCATCCCGTTTAAAATACGGGGAGCCATATTTGAATATGACAGGTGGTGTTGATGAAGGGGACCACTCTGTGTTCAGTCAGAAGTAACATGCATCTGCATTCTGCCAGATGTTTCTGAATTAGTGTGACAGCTGAGCAGACCCCCCCCCCCCCCCTCTGAAAGCTAAGTGTTGGATGACTCCACACTGGTTCAGTAAGTATTGCAGCTACAGACCATAGTTTGGATGATATTGCCCCCTTGTGGTTTCAAGTCATAAACCATGTGTTGAGTCACCACAGGGAATTAAGGTTTATTTTAGTTTGTTTTGTAGACTTTGATTAACATGAAAAGTGTGACGCATAGGAATATATTTATATGTGTGTGTGTGTGTGTGTGTGTGTGTGTGTGTGTGTGTGTGTGTTTCCATGCAGGATACAGCGGGGCAGGAGCGCTACCGCACCATCACCACGGCCTACTACAGAGGAGCCATGGGCTTCCTGCTCATGTACGACATCACTAACCAGGACTCCTTCAACGCAGTTCAGGACTGGTGAGTCGGATACTGTTAAACATTTTGGTCCAGGAGATTATTATTTAATTTTTATGTCTCATTTCTCATTAAGTTAGATAATGAAGCCCCTTTTTGCTCATTAGGCTGGAAGTGTGAGGTGTAAAAACAAGCAGCCAATTGTTTTCATGGATTCTTTTGCCTATCTAGATCATGCCAATTTCTTTCTACATTTGTCATTTTTGGCAAAACCTTTTCTCCCCACTACTTTCTGACAGAAATCTCCCCACTCATCACCAAAAGTTCTACAAAACCTCCATAAATGACCTTGCGCTAAATGTTGAGCACCATTTTCACACAACCGGTTGCCATTCTTGCATTGTGCAGTTGCATCCAAAATGAGATGACATGCAAACCAACTTCACAGTGATGCTGCAAATTTTGATGTATTTTTCCCCCTATTAGTGGCACTGAGGACACTTTTAAAGGAGTGTCGACCACCCTTCGGTTCATATTTTATTGCTGTATCTAATTTGTTGGTTTCTACGTTGCTTTTTTTTCTTCTTTCTTTACTGCTTTTAATCACGTATGCTGTTATGTCTGTCCGACAGGGCGACGCAGATCAAGACGTACTCGTGGGACAATGCTCAGGTGATCCTGATCGGTAACAAGTGTGACCTGGAGGACGACAGGCTCGTACCCACGGAGGACGGCCAGAGGCTGGCGGAGGAGCTAGGTAGAGACTCTTCACTCGCACTTCTACCCGCTAGCTGCTGCCCACAGACGTTTCAACACGCATACATCTACTGAAACCATGTCACTAACCCCCCCCCCCCCCCCTCAGGTTTCCACTTCTTCGAGGCCAGCGCCAAGGACAACATCAACGTGAAGCAGGTGTTCGAGCGGCTGGTGGACGTCATCTGCGAGAAGATGAACGAGAGCATGGAGGGGGACATCGACCTCGTGTCCAACCACAGGAACCAGCCCCTTAAAGACTCGCCGTCAGAGAGCAACGGGGGCTGCACCTGCTGAAGTGTCCGCCCTCTTACCAGCTCCCCCCACACACACACACACACACACACACACACACACACACACTGATAATCATACATTAAGACCTTCCCTCTCTGTGCCTCGACCACGTACAGTGCCGCACCTCTTCCTGTCTCTTCACTCCAGCCACGCCCAGCTCTGCTTTGTCCACACAGCCCGGCACGAACCAAAAGGACAGCTCGCTGAAATACTCTTCATCAGCATTGTCAGACCCTCCTCAGCCCTGTGTTTCAGTCTTTTACCCTTAAAGGGGGCCCACTCTGTCTCTGTGTCCAACCCCGTCAGCTCTGCGGTGAGCTGATAGTCCACCAAACATGTCCTGTGCTCCGTCCCCGCCCCACCCAACTCAACCGCTGCTGCTACCTTATCTGAGACATTTGTTCAGTGGCTTTCATTTTTCCTCGACAAATATTTGTGCAGACAGCTTAAAGCCAGTGATGCCAAATTGTGGCTGTAGGTGGCTGTGCTTTATGGCATTCATTGTTCTGTTTGAGATACGTTCAGTGTGTGCGCTCAGGTTCAAATGATGCCTCAACAAAAGGCACATCCAGCTTTGTAACGCTTAAAGGAACAGTTTGACGTTTTGGGAAATCCGCTTATTTGCTACCTTGTGGAGAGTTAGATGAGAAGATTAATACCGCTCTCATGTCTGTATGCCAAACATGAAGTACCGCTAATGTCTCACCTACCCGAGAGGATTTCTCTGTTATGTCTTATTATGAAGTTCAAACTGATAAAATGATGACAAGATGATAAAAAAAAAAAGAGTCTCGATGCCAGTCTTGTGCTGCCCTCAGTGCCTCTGGGAGGCTGTCGAAGCCTGTTCCTGTGCACTAACGCTGAGACAGCTGGAGGGCGACGGTGATGCCCAACGTTGAGCTCCGCTCTCTACACATACGCTGCCGCGCCCGTGCCACGAATTTGTTTTAACTATCGCCGACACTTGTACTTGTCACTTGACCGGCCCCGTGGCGTAGCTCACCTCTTTGTGCCACTCCGTCTTTAATGCCTTCTCCCGCAAAACCGACGCGTGCGTTCACCGCGACACCCACCCACGCACGCACCGCACTCCCACAGACTGCAGCATGGCCAAAGAGTTGGCATGGCAAACCTACTATGCTTACTAACTGAGTTTCTACAAAGTGGTGAATTGTCTTTTTCTCCTTGTTTACTGACATAATGACTGTTATGTGGAAATGCAGCACTGTGTGTGTGTGTGTGTGTGTGTGTGTGTGTGTGTGTGTGTGTGTGTGTGTGTGTGTGTGTGTGTGTGTACGTACCAGAACACTGATCTCTGTGAAGGATAAGTGTCGGCCTCAACTGTGCTGTTGCCACTATGAGGAAAATCAATGAGCTGAAGTCACCCTCCCTCTGTGTGTGTTGTAATCCGAGCTTCTCTGTGCTTTGTTGACATATCTGTTGCCGTTGTTTGCGCTGTTAGCACCGTTAGCTGCTAACATTGAGAGCCGGTGGAGGCAACAGATGTGCTCTGAGTTGAGTATTGAGCATCTTTTAAAGGAGCCTTCGTCACTTCATCTCCCACTGCTGTCATCTGAAGTAAATAAAACGAGGTTTCATTATCATTTCACTTCATGTTGTTTGCCATCAGTTACACTGGACCTGAAATAGCTTTTGTGTTCATTGTTCCATGTCAGTATTGAACGGTCAACCCCCCCTCCACACCTGAAAACTGTGTCCTGATTGAAGTTATTTAAATTTCAAAGCCTATGGATTGCACCACAAATCGGTTATGTTGCTATTATTTTCTGTTAGTTGTCCATGTGCCGACTACTGACTTGTCACCTGATTTATCAACCATAACCTCTGGACCACAATAGCTATGGTATCCATATCAGATAGCTGATAGGATCATCTCATCCGCACCGCTTTTTATGCTAACAACACGAGTCTGTGTGCAAGACTCGTAACACTACATTTGTATTTCAACATTTGCGCGCTGTGCAGGTTTGCAATGTATTTAAATGGAGCGGAGGGGCGTCACAGAGCTTATGGTATCCGTGATGGGTTCGCAAAAGGAGCTTACCAGGGCGGCTGCTGCTTGAATGTGCTAAACACTGATGTTGAATATTTAACCACTTCGTCCGGTTTCTGCCTTACTGAAAAACTACCGACTCTGACGCTTTTGTACAACTTATGTCAGTAGCATCCAGAGCTGTTAGTCTGGGGTTTGTTCTTTCTCTCTTTTGTTTACGATCTATTTTGTGTCTCATTCCTGATTGGTCGCTTTATAAAAGAGGGGAGATCAGATCGTTGGATCCCTTTATTTAAGGCTCTGAATGTGTTGGATGGAAGCATTGTGGGGCGGTGAAAAAATGCATCCTATAAACTGAGTATGTCGAAATGTGTACATGAAAATAAAGGATATATTCATCACAAAAGGGAGAGTGTGTTTGCAGATCCTTGTCTTTAGTTCCTTTTACATGAGTGTACAACGTGACAGCAGCATGTGAAGTGTAATTTATGACCTAACCCCGAAACATCCCTTCACGTTTTCTCAGTAGAACCAGAGAAACCACACTCTGCCATTGTCCTCTACGACGATACGGATTTCCTCATCCCCTTCTTCCTGCCAGCGGGGGCAGCAAGGCCCATGAGAGGGCCTCAATGAACTTATCTGGAGATTGAATTTCACTAAACTGGCTGAAAAACACGTGAAGCTGACAAAAAAAAAGGTTCAAGCAGTCATGTGAGTGAAACGCAGCATGGTGTCTACATCAGCACCCACGTGTGACGTAAAAGAGGCGCTGAATTGCATTTAAATGGATGGGGATGGGCCACTAACCCCCCCCCCCCCCCCCCCCCCCCCGGGCCACTTATCGTGGGTGAAGAAACAAGGGCGCCTGCAGCGCTGATAATGGTGGTAAAACGAAGAAAACATGTAGGTGCAGCAAGTAGATAAGAAACCGTTTAGGTCTGAGTCTGAGACGTGCGAGTAGCTGCGGTTTCCGTTACTTGGGCACGTGCAGGGATTCAGCTGGCTCGGGTCCAGAAAGGGGGCTGAGCGCCATCTCCTCAAGGCTTCAGCTTCAGCTCCTGGCTGTGAACTACAGTTCAGCCTCGAGACAGGTTCTCAGACATATACCCATTTAGAAAATATTAAATTATTTTACTGTTATTGTTGTATTAGTATTATTATTTGTACAATTGTTATTATCATTCCTATTTTCTTTTTTTTTTATCTATCTATCAACCTATCCATGTATCCATCCATCCCACTCTTTCTCTCTGTCGACGTTTGCGCGCTTTTACGCACGTCTCTCTCTCCCCACAGCAGCAAAAAAACAAAACAAGTGGTAAACATCAATGAGCGCGTGATTCACGGCCCCCAACCCCCCCCCCAAACGGGAGAGTAAAAAGTTTTGCAAGAGTGCACGTGCCCCTCCCCTCCTTTACCGACTTTTTGGAGGTAAACAGCTCGGCTCTACGCAGCTTATCGCTCACAAGCAGGCGCGTAAACTGCGCTGCGCTATCCATGGTATCTGAACAAAAAAACAAAACAAGCCTCCCCCTGAGAGAGCTGCGGCTGACCCGTTAGTGGCAGGTTGTTTTCAAGTGATGCTGGCGGGCGACAGGAGACAAAAGGATGATATGCTTTCACCTGAGCCGATTGTTGGCGCTTTGCGGGATATTTTGCGCCATGCGAGAAGCGTCCGTCGTCCAGGGTGCACGAGATTTCGAAAAAAAAGGTAAGAGAATTTGTTTGTATTCATTCTTAGCTGTAGAACATCAAAAGTGCCCATTTTAAAGTAAAATAAGTATTGGGTAGATTAAAAAAAAATGTTTTTGATCCACCACGTTTATTCTTCCTATATTGGATTTCAAATCTAGGATAACAATAACAAGCTGTTGCCCCCCCCCCCCCCCCCAACTTCACCTCCTCAGTGTCTATACTGCTGAAAGAGGAGCCAGCAAACCCCAAGTGCTTCGTCGAAGTCGGGAAGGACTTCACATGCTTCTGGGAGGAAGATGAGGAGAGGGCCGGCTCTGTGGACCAGTACTCTTTCACGTACAGCTACCAGTAAGTCACAGTAGTAACACGCAGGCCATGTGGTGTCCAGGGTCATGAGATTGCAGCTCAAAGCTCGTGTTCTCATACTTTCTGTTTTATTTTCTCGTTTTCTATTGCAAGCAACACGTTATAAATGAAACTATATTCTGCTCAGGTCAATACATCAGTCTAGAATAGATAAAACAACAGCAACATTCAGCATGTCTGAAGTCTAGGTGGCCTCATTCAAGAAAAAGAAAAAAAATCACCTCTCTCTGAACCCTCTGAGTGCTTTTTGTCTTCCTCTTCCAGGAATGAAAACAGCAACAGGTGCCCACTGAGAGCCCTCCCTCTAGCGGGCGGAAAAAGGCTGTTTGTCTGCCACCTGAACCAACCCCAGATGTTTGTCCAAATGGACTTACGAGTTCATCGAGAGGGAACGCTGATCCACCATCGCAGCCTTTTCATCGAGCTTGTCTGTAAGTTATTTCACTGCCACTGCCTTCGCTAAACGGCACAGTCAGAGCATTGCATTTGAAAGGTTTGTGTGAGAACGATTCATTGTCATTGACTCTAAAATTCCCAATACCTTTTTTTTTTTTCTTTCAAAGCTGCTATAATTAATATTTCCGTATCAAAATTTGCTTATCACATGACTACTTATATGTGAAAACACTCACGTTTAGTGACAAACTCTGAGAGCATTCTCACCCAAATCTGCAGGTCCCCTCAGCTCTGCATAGTGTTTTAATGTCTTTCTGTTTCCTGTTTTGGTGCCCGCAACTTCACTTTTGTGCTTCAGTCTCACGACTCTCATCAATGTTGTATTTAGCCGCAACTATTCCAGAGGAAAAAGCTTGAAAAACCCACCGTACACTACCTGCCCGGCACCGAAACGGTAGAAGCGTAACGTTAGCAGCTAGCTCGTTTGACATAGTGGAGAATTTAGCAGGTAAAGAGCCAGATATTTACCTCAGGAGTGGGTGGAGACCAAAAACAGAGCTAAAAGCAGAGTGACTAATGGCTGTACATTCATCCGGTGGACAGCAACGTGACTCCAAATAAATGCCAATGTTGCTGTGTATCTGCTAGAAGTGTAAAGTTTATAGCCTTTTTCCCTACATGGCCAAACAATAGAGCAGTGTTTCAGGGTGTCAGAGACTTTTGGGGAAGAATGTTCTTTCCCCGACTTCCGTCAAAATCCTCCCTAACAAGCTGCCTCTTGTCTACCTGCATGGCAGTTCTCCTGGACCCTCCCACTAACGTGACGGTGAGCAGCTCCGGTGAGAAAGGCCAGCTGAATGTCAGCTGGATGGTTCCTCCTCTCAAGTACATGTATGACAGCGTGCTGTACCAGGTCAACTACACCGCGGCCGACAGTCACGCGGGGCAGGTACGGCGGTTGCTTTAATGCCTTGCACGACCTCACTGATATATGTTCGAGGGGGAATGAAGCTTTGTGCACAGGTTGGTTGAATGGTTGGGGACAATGTGGACCCGTATCGACGAGTTGGGGACTGTTTTGCAGGTGGAGGAGGTAAGAGCCAGCTCAGAGTTGACCCTGAGAGGCCTGCAGCCAGGCACGAAGTACAAGGTGCGAGTGCGTGTAAAGATGGACGGGATTAGCTACAGCGGCTACTGGAGCGCCTTGAGTGACCCGGTGTTCATGGAAACACCGCCTGCAGGTGAGTACTCTTAAAAGGCTGTAATCCCACAATTTCACTGTACATGGACAGATCCAATCCAATTCAAGTTGGTTCCCGATGCAATGCCTGTTTTTGATCATTGTGTGCCTCCTCCAGAACTCGACTTACTCATCGTGTCCCTGACGCTCATCATCTCCCTCTTCCTCATTGCGCTGTCTCTCACCATGCTCCTGTCCCAGCGGAGGTCAGACAACCAGCAATGCATAGCTAATTTACTTACCACAAAAAACAAATGCAGAATTGTAATTTCAGCATCTGTGCTCTTTTCAGGTTTGTCATAGAGAAGGTTTGGCCGACTATTCCAACTCCTGACAGCAAGTTCCAAGGCCTTTTCACTGTTTATGGCGGGGACTTTAAGGTAAGAGCGAGACACGTTTGCAGCCATGCTAGCGGCTCTGTGAGGCTTAGGTACAAGGCTGCTTTGTGCTAAATGCTGACGTCAGCATGCTGCAGGCTCACAGGGACAATGCTGGCATGTCTGGCGTGTATGTTTACCATGTTGTTCGTTGTCTTAATTTAGTGTGTTAGCATGCTGACATTTGCTATTTAGTGCGGACAAACTGAAACGTTGAACTGATTGTCATGCCAATCCATCCAATGGTAGTCGAGACACAATAGTGGTGTTTTAAAAAAGTGCCATCTTCATTTTAGAATATCCAAGGCTTCAAGGAGTTTTCAATATCCTGTGTTGTGTTTTTGTACAGGAGTGGTTAGGTCAGACCAACGGAGGCATATGGTTGACTCCAGAGTACTTCTACTCAGAAGAAAGCCCTTCTCCTCTGGAGGTCCTGTCAGAGTTCAGTCCTGGCCCCTCGCTGCCTTTCCCACCTTTGCCACCCAAGGCCTTTAAAGCTTCGACCACAGGCAGAAAGGAGGACAAGGATGAAATGAAAGGGCCGGTCGAGAGAGAGCCGTTGGAAAGGGATGATTCGGCATTGACAGAGCGATGGAGAGCCACACCACACGACCACTGGCTGATGGACCGCTTAAGGGCGCTCCACCAGAACCCAGTTCCCTGCTCCAAGTCCTCTCTGCTGGAGTCCCAAGACGCTTACGTCACCCTCAGTGGCAACAACCAAAGAGAAGACGGTCACTTGGACGACGCTCTCGAGGAGGCCTTACCGCTTGAGGTGCTTTTCACCTCCAGTAAGACCGTGTCCTGTGAATCTCACTCCGACCTGGGATCCGGGCAGCAGAGCTCCGGCATTTCGTCACAGTCCAGCTTTGAGTACCCAAACCACGCCTGGATGCCCAAAGGCCCCGGGTACACCTACATGGCAGTGGCAGACTCGGGGGTCTCTATGGATTACAGCCACATGAGCCGAGTAGGCGACATTGGAAATGTGGTCATCTACGCCAATGAGTACGAAAACGAGATACCTGCTCTTAGAAAACCCTTCCTGCCGAGGCAGCACATGGACTGAGCCTTGAAGCAGGCTCAGTGGAAGGTTTTTGGATATCCACCCAAAAGTTACATATAGCCTCTCAACAACTGTTAAGAAAGGTGGACCAAGAATTTTGGAGCCGACTGACACCGAAGTGTAAGCTAAAGGACTCAGAGGAAGAGTCCGCTGTATGTACGTACAGTACATTGTTTCTACTTTATGCAAACCACAGCAGTGGTTTACAGCAAATACTGATATTCAGTGAAAAACTCTGCATGCTGACCTGTAAGTATCCTAGCCTGTAGATCAGAGCAGCTTTTCTTTTATATAATTCACCAAAATTCAAGTTGCGGGAGTGTTTCCAAAGTGGTTTATGCAAATTTGAGCTAAGTGTGCTTTTAAATCCTAAATGACAGAATGGCTATTGGGTTAAATTACAGAACAGACAGCCTGAAATGGAAGACTTTGATGTGAGGATATAGGGCTGGTGGTATGTAACATTTTTTGTATCATCAACCAACCCTGCCTATAAGTGTTGCCTGTCTAACCAAAGCCTGATATATAGCTTACACTCTGAACATTCAACCGTTTTTATATCGTTAACAACTGAATCTTTCCCATTTCTACCATTCATCCCCGATGCTGTGAACGGGGTGAGGCCCAGCAATGCTTTATGATAAATGCTAATGACAGCATGCTAACATGTGCAAAGTGGCAATATTAATATGCTGATAGTTAGCTGTGTTCATCATCTTAGTTTTTACCCTCATAGTTTCTGGAGTTAGCATGCTACCAGTCGCTAATTAGCACTAAATGCAAAGCACAGCTGAGGCTAATGGGAATGCCGTGTTTGGAGGTATTAGGTCATAAACCAAAGTATTGGAAAGATTAAAATTTGATGTGACAATGGCAGTAGATTGAACACTTCAACCTCTGGGGACATTTAATGTTTCCACAAATTTCATTGCGAACCATTAAATAATTGAGATATTTCCGTCTGGACCAAAGTACACGTGTGTATTAATTCACACTGAAAATAGTCCTCAACAAATATACCATCTACTCCTGTTCCACTAACATTCGCTAAAAACTACAATGCCCAGCTGTTTTAGGAAATTAGAGAGTATTATTTTAATACATGAAACTACATATTTGTGTGCCGTTTTAGAAGGTTTCCATCTTCAGTTAGAACCAGTGGGCTGGAGGTTGAGTGCCACATAAAGATAATTAAGATGAGACACTAAGTCAAAATTTACATTTTCTAAATCAAAATTATGAGACAACTTGTCAAAGTCCTGAGGTAGTAAGTCAAAAGTATGATTTTTTTTAAATCACAACTATGACATAATAAAAAGAGCTAAGTTTAGAATGAGTATTATTGCCTGATTTATCATATAAATTTCTGTTTTTATGTATTTAAATACAATTATAATTTTTTTTACCCGTGTCAAATGTTGAGATAGAAGTTATAATTATGAAATGATAAGTTGCAATGTTTACTTTTTAAGTTAAAATTATGAGATCATAGGTCTATATTTGTAACTCATTTTTAATTAAGGTCTCACTTAACATCTCACAATCTGACTTAAAAGTCAAAATGTTGACTGATCTCATAGTTATTGGAGCTCAAACTACAAGTCGATTTAAGGACTTAATTCATCTGCAGAAAATGTATCTTGAACTATTTAGAAAATTGCAGATTCATTCAATAGTTTTTCACAAGCGTCCCACAATGTTGACCATAATATTACCATATTTATATATATATAAGTATTTATATATTTTTTCAGTCCTGAAACTAGAATATTGCCAACCGTATACTTCAAAATATAAATCAAACACACTTAAACTGTGCAGAAATGATATCAATGTCATTTCCAAATCAGAAGGAACTCACTGTATTTGTAAATAGTATAATGGTGATATTTTGTGTTTCATCACAAACGCAGAATCCTGGAACAAAGATGAGTCCTACTGTAGGCCATAGTCATTCTCATGGAACTGTAGTCGTTAGTTTCTTTCTTGACATGTTGAAGTTGTGTTTTTAGTCACTGCTGCCATCTAAAGAGCAGAGTGTGTACAGCACGTCTTAACCCGGTCAAGTCAGTTGCAGTTTTTAAATCAAACATCCACATGTTTTTTGCGAAATTGTAGCAACTATAAAAGTATATAAAAACATATCTATTTGTTGGTAACTTCTGCTTTTTACAAAAAATGAGTGTTGGCAAATCTCAAAACCCAAAACCAACTGCCCGTCTCTCACAACTGATGACTCATCAAAGATGATGAAAACGAAATGACATTTTTTAGTATCAATTGCTTTACATTTGAGGATCACTTATTACTCAGGCTTCTCTACGTATTCAGCAACATATATTCGAAGAGAAAGTTAACCTATCAGTAACGTTTTGTGCTTTCTTCTCTTTCTGAAACATAATATTCTGTATTGAACGTGATATTGTTTATTTTTCATATATTTCTTCTGATTTGTAAAATACTTTAACTGTGATATCAGCCACTTCGGTCCGATGTCTCACACATGCTACTCGCTCCGATGTTGTAAGTTAGTGGTTCAACCTGAGGCACGGGACCCCGCTGAGGGGTCCCAGGATGATTAAGGGATAAGAAAACAAAAACAAAACATCAATATGCTTTTCAAAATGTATGTTTATTTGTATATATACAGTGTAGTGAATTTGTCTGCCATTTTGGCATAAGTAGACTTTGTTTAGTTTTTAAGGGTCCTGAGCCAAAAATGTTTGTAACCACTATTCAATTGAAACACTTTAGTGTCTATGTAAATGTTTTCATTATGTAAGACTTTCTTCATGTGTTTGACAAAGCTTTATGGCGTTTAAACTCATTAAACCTTGTACATCTGCAACCGCTGTGGTCCTGTTATCTTACATCTGAGCAGCAGATTACGTCACGCTGTGTCGGCGGTGATGAGACAAGGCGGAGAAAGGTACCAGAGGAGTCATGACGGTCAAAGTAAAGGCAACAACTACTCAGATAAACTGTATTACGGTACGACAACAGAGTATTTCCTTTGAACAAAACTCCTCACGTGAACAACTCTACCTTCAGTTTCTCCCTCACTGCTCCAGTCTTTGATGCAAATGATTTTCAAACCAACTCAAACTCCATGAAACCATCTGGAGAAATCAGCAGCTTCCACTCTGGGGCTACAGCAGGCCTGTCCTCACAGTCTTTGGTAGAAGAGGCCTCTGCGATGCCCGTCCCAGAGAGGTAAATGTGCCACACCTCCTGCAGTCCGGCCGCCGCAGCTTCGTAGCTGCCGTCCCTGTCCAGCGTACAGCGGACCCGGAAATAGCGATCAAGCACATCGAGGGCGGGATCCGTGGCGGAGGCCTCCCCGGTCTCCACCGCGGACCGGAAAGAGGCGATGACGCGGCAGGGGGCCGAGCTCGGGGAGCATCGCCTCAGGAGTTGTGTGAGGAAGGCGGCGGTGTCGCACAGCAGCGCGGACAGGTGCGCGGCGCAGGACTGCTCCCCCGGGTGGAATCCACCGAGGCCGACGGCCCCGGGGCCGCCGCACAGGTAGCCCTCCAGCCCGTCGACTACGATGAGCGACGGAGGTGTCGGAGATGTGTTGGCGGACTCGTGCAGGCCGGCCACCTGCTGCAGCAGCTCCCCCACCGTCCTCGGATAGGAAAACTTGATTTTCTTTAAAGAAAAAAATAAGAAGAAACTAAATTGACTCGGAATGATTCAAGGTAGCTGGTCATCAATTTGAGTGTCAAGTCTATGAAATATCAAGCAATAGCAACGCAAAGCCCATCACAACATCTCAGAGCACACGTTTTGTTTTCAGTCCAAAACACAAACATGTTCAGTTTACTTTGCTAATTTATCTTTCTATCTAACTAATTAACTTTTTTTTTGCCTCTGTCAACACTGTATGGGCCCACTACAGCCTCAAAAGCCTAACAAACTACTGAAACACCACTGTTACCGGACTATTTTCTGTTTAATGTGGTCCGATCAGACACATTGTGATAAGAGAAGATATGAAATTATATTTTAACTGGTCAACTTACTAGTTTTCAAGCAAAAAGACCAAAATAAAAAATATTTTCTTAATGAAACACAAAAACAAAATGCAAAAACGCCCTTTTGCTTGTGTTATTGACATGTGTTTAATTAAAGATATATACGGAACTACTTTATAATAGATATATTTGAAATAAAACGAATGCCTTTATTATTTATTAATAGATTATTTAATGACCATAACTTTTGGGTAGCCAGGTTGCGAATAATCCCTCTTGCTAGTGAGACATTAAAATACAAGTAAATAATCAATGAGTTTTCACTTTTTAAATAAGCCTTCAACTACAGTAACACTTGTTAATAAGTCATTGAAGTTAAAAAAAAAGAGTTTAAGAATCCGGTTAGTCCTCAAATGTACATTTTAACGAAGAGTTAATAAATAAATATATTGTCCTGAGAGAGCTTTTAGACAACCTGGCAACCCAAACGTTGGTCTCGCGATCTATAAAGCATTAGTAAATGCTTCACTAACAACACATTCATTAATTGGTTAGGCTACTCCTTTATAATGGGTGAGGTTAACTGCTTAGGAGAAAACAATTCAAGCTCACAGTTTGAGGGGACAGTGATTGGTACCTTGAGACTCTCTGGGCTCAGGCTGGGAACCCGCTTCTGCAGACAGAGCGGGAGGCTCTGGATCTGTGTCTGGGTGAAGAACACCACTCTCATGCCCAGCTCTGAGGCCGCTGTCACCGCCGCCAGCAGCAACACGGAGCGGCTGATGCCGGTGTCACCGACCACCAGCGTGCTGCAGGTCGGTGGTGATGAAGGGGCAACTGTGAGCTCCTTCCTTCCACCTGTCTGTGACGTGAAAGTCTTAAATACGAGTGTTAAAATGTCCGTCATGACTGACACGGTACACTTTCCCCGTAGTTATGTGGTATATAAATGATATTCACGCCATACTGTGTGGGTTCACGCTGAAGTTTCCCGCGTCTGTTTACATGTTGCACATTGGTGTTCGTGCTTCTGCGGTCCGTGTGGAAAAACGCTTTGTAAGCTGTCAGTTCCGCTGCGGTTGTCAGCATACACAGAGGGGTATTTATTTTAGTATTTTTTGACAGACATGTACGTATGTGGTGAATGACTGTGTTCGTCACTGGCGCTTCATCATTTGCAAGAAGACAACCGCAAAAGACGGATCTTTGTCAGTGCTTCCTGTCGGGTCGGACCAAATTCCGGGATTGCCGGCAATCACAACTTTCAGCAGCCAAGATGGCGCACAGCCTGGTAGAGTTAGACGTTCCGCTGGACTCTGACCAAGCCGGGGACCAAGAGAAAGGTGCGCTGAGGCGCTGCAGAGGACGACCCAGGCTCACGGACTCCGACCGAGCACAGAGGCGTCTGGAATCCCGAAAGAAGTACGACGTGAGGCGCGTGTACCTGGGAGAGTCGCACAAGCTGTGGAGTGAGCTCCGCAGGAGGACCAGCCTGAGTGATGCTGGACTGGCAGAGTACCTGATCCTGCTCAACACCACCTACGGACAGTACCAGCAGAAGTACTGCGGGTGAGCCCACTCAAAGCAATGCCCGGTTTATTTCACACAAGCTAACGGTACCTAGCCAGACCGTCCACTTTTCTTTTTTTTAAATCAAAAAGTCTGCGGCAATGTTATCAGCTCGGCCTCTTCCTTTTCCTTCTGTCAGCCTGTTGTGTTTTTATGGCTGATTTTGAGCTTCGGTAAGAGTGTGTTTTACTCTGCTTAACATGACCAGTCAATGTCCACTTTACTGCATTCCAGGAAGAAGATTGCTCCAGAAGAAGTAAAAGAGAAAATAGGTGAGTGGTGCCATTGATGGATGGGATTCATTTGAGTTAGTCACATGGGTTTGTGAGGTGTCTGTGTAATAGCCTGAAATCTGCTGGTTCCATGAAATTTGAGGAATGACAAAATATAGACACTCATGATGATAAATCCCAAATTTTCCAGTCAAAACAAGTACCTGTTATCTTATTGCAGGTACATCAGTATCTACAGTAGGTTTAAGTTAATTTAGAAGCCGAGCCACCATCACGGTTCCTCAGCCAGAGACCTCTGACAAGATGATTTTTACACTGTTAAATGTCCCAAATCACTATTGATATAAATAAGCCTGCTTTTAGAATTTTACTTTAATTATTGAAATAGTAGAAGTAGAACGTCTGCCTCCTCTTAGTTGGTTAGCAGACTAATCTGTGGTTTTTGGTCTTCGTCGACGAAGATTTCTTTCGTCGATTAGTCGTGTTTTTATGCTTTTTATTCATCCAAGAAACTTGAGAGCACATCTCTGGTAAACACACCATTTAAAGTGGCGCTTTTGTGTGGTTGTCTGTGGAGAAACACCGGTTTACAGATAATTGATTAGTCGAAAAGTGTTTATTCTTTTGGTTGAGGTCAGCCCTAAGTAGAAGGTATAGTTATATAATGATCTTTTGAGTTTTTGAGATCGTAAGTCTATATTTGTGACTCATTTTGACTTAATGTCTCAAAAGTACGACTTCACTGTTTCATAATTTTGTGTGATTAGTTGAAAATCAACTGTTTTGGTTTAACATTGTCATGCACGAATGACAAATTCACAAAGACCAACTGCTAATCCTGCTTCGACAATTCTTGAAAAAATGAGAGAGACGACCCCCTTGAAAATTGAGGAATGTGAAAACATAAAACACTCTTAATATTTTCCAAATTGAAATTGTGTGACAGCAGGTCAACTGATACATATTTTAGCTTATTGGAGATGCATCAGTATCCAGGTTTGAGGTCATTTATAAATGGTGTCAACATGACCGTCTGTCACCAGAAACCTTTGACGAGATGAAGAAGTTGGAAAAGTGCTCGTTTGTTTAAACTAGTTGTTCATGAACAAATGACAAACATTACCGAGTTCCAACCTAAAGTTTTATATTTCTGGTTTTGGAGAGAACCTCAGCTTTAGAAAAGTCACATGACTTTCATTTTTCAACCACTCTGATAAAGTTTTTTTGATGAAGTTTGATATTTGATTACTTTAATTGATAATAAAAAATATCAGTTAGGGTTAGTTAGTTAGGAGCCCAAAGAGGTACTAATTTGTATCTCTTCATTTTGACCAAGAAAGTCAAAAATCTGAATTAATATCTCCTAATTTCACTTTAATTAAAAGCCGGACGTTGATTTATTATGTCCTACTTCTGGCTTAGTATCTCACAATGTGGACATTGTTTTCTTGTCGTGGCAGAAACGGGCTTCCGTAGAAAAAGGGTATTGTGCACAGTTTTTTTTTTTGCACCAAAAAATTGTTGCGCTCGCTCTTTTGAATGTTTATCCAACACAATTCAGAAAGCCATTGAAGTGGAATCACACGACAAAATCCTCTTCACTCATCCGCGACCCTTTCTGTCCTTTCGACTGACTTCTGTTGCTCCCCAGGCGGGAAGGAGCGCGTGTCCAGCCTCCAGAGCCTGGTGTGCTGGTACCAGGACCACTCCGGCTCCTGCCCTCACGAGCCCCAGCTCAGAGCCCTGCAGCCCGAGCCCAACTCCTCCACCGCGGCTATCTGGCGATGTGACTCTAACCACTCGTTCGTGCAATACCTTTTCTCACCACCGAGGGAGGCGAGTGACTCTGAGCACGAGGGGGGAGCGGACGAAGATAGCGACGAAGAGAGCGCTGCAGAAACGGACGCGCCCGTGGCTAAAGGTGCGGCCAGCGGTGGCAGGAGGAGAAGGAAGGAGGCTCGCAAACACTTCAGAGGTACAGAGTGACACATTCTTTGACTCATTCGGGGGGTTTTCACTCTCATCGTTGATAATAATGAGTCGTTAAATGTTTATCGGTAGCTGTTAGATCCTGAACAAATGCTTTTTATTCTGCTTTTCTGCAGATGTGGGAGAAAATGTGGATGTCGCTGAGGTACAACATGCAACCGTGAGTCCCCTAGAACTCCACCCCGGTATTGAGGCCTCCTCCGTGGATGTTCCACTGACGGGACAGCCTGTCTGGGAGATGGTCATAGAGCGACAGCAAGGCTCCCCGGCGGCAGCCTTTCACTCCATCCCCTCTGAGGAAGAGGAAGAGGAGGAGGAGGGTGAAGAGGACGACGATGCTGAGGATCTGCGGCGAGGCAGAGACGCAGAAGAAGAGATCAGGACTTATGGATACGAGTGTGTTGCCGTGGGGCCGTCACTAGCTAATAAACTAGAGGGGACGGACGAGGAGAGCTTGAGTGGCTCAGCCAGACTGGGAGCTCAGCCGGAGCCGTCTGTCCCGCCGCCCATGCAGGTAGAAGAGCACAGCGAGCTGTTTGACCCTCACACCCTGCAGACGGTGGTGACCAGCTGCGAGCTTCCTGACCAGAGGACCACTTTGGAAGGCTCACAGGTCGGGGAACGAGCACCTCGCAGGGATGTTTGAAGGAGGGTAGAAGTGTGTGGCGCGCATCAAGGAGTGTAAATATTCCTCCTCTTATTTCCTCTCATTCCTAGTTAATTATCATCACCGGCCCCAGCTACGAGGCGCTGGCATCAGAGGGCATCCAGCTCAACATGGGCGGCGGAAGCGTGGAGGAAGTCACCTGCACCGTCATCGGGGGCGTCACCTACAACCAGGTGTCTGAGGCGAAACTCAGAGCAGCAGAGGACGAGGACTCCATGACAGGTGCGCTACATTCAGAGCTGGCACAGCATTGGCGGGGGGGGACGGGGACACAAACATGTACAGCATTGTATTACGATATTTTGCAATATTGTATCAATATACATGGATGACAAGTATCAATCTTTTATTATTTATAAACTATTAATATTGCAAATACAAATTTTTGGTAACAATTGCTTTTTCAGGCCACCAGATGGTGCTGAAGTTCTTCCTGGTGCGGTCATTGGTAAAGTCAGTGAGCTGACTGTAGACTGTAATGTGAACGGCTCAGTTTGTCAGGTGCACGATGCAACATTTATGCTTCATAAAACGTTGCTATGACTCAGAAAAAAACATTTTGCTGCAATAAAAGTGAGGTGAACCGAGTGAAAACTTTGTTTGTTTTTTAGATAAAACAGATGTTGACAAACTGCATAATTTGCAGTTGAGAAAAAGGTAATAAATTGTCACTATATGTCATACCAATGCTCGGCACGTCGCAAAATATTTACAGTCACACTAGGATCGTCCTGTGGATCGTACTGTGGCTCAAGTATGGCGATAACGTCGTGTGGTCTCTGGTGATTCCCTTCCCTACTCTCTTGACCAGTGCGACATATTGATTCAACACTTGCACGAGTGGTTTTGTAATCAGCGTCTACACTTTGTCTCTGCAGGTCTGAGTGACAAACAGCTGCTGCAGCCCACCGATGATGCTTTGGAGCTGAGCAGTGACAGAGAGCTGCAGCGGGGTCTGAGCTGGTTAGTGGTCACATGTTTTACCGTGGTCAATCCCAGCGCAGGAGACAGTCAAGGCCTTTGTCCACAAGTTCACATTTATAATGCCAGGCTGAAAACCCGTTTTATGGCTTTGGGTTTCCCCTGGTAACCCCGTGTTTAACTTCACAAAGCTATGGATTGTGGGTCATTTCCTCAGGCAAAGTCTGCAGAAGTGCAAACCTACATTAAGTGTTCAATAAAGGGTCAAAATGTCTGAGAATGAGCCCTCAAGCACTTAACTATTTGACAGTGGGACAGCCCTGAGTCCTCATGCACCCCTAAATCCGTGAGTGCTGAGACTGGGATTGGGCCTAAAACTGCAGTGTCTTTTTTTTTTTTTTTGGATGCAGCGTCCGGTCAAAGAGAAACAGGCGAGGCCCGGTCATCGAGGCGGATGGGATGCTCAAGATGTTCCACTGTCCGTACGAGGGCTGCAGCCAAGTCTACGTAGCTATTAGCAGCTTTCAGGTGAGACATTCGTGCTTTAAGTTTCACCCTCAGCTCGTTTAGCCGGAGGTTAAGATAAAAACATCTCGTCGGTTCACCTCCTCCTCCTCCTCTGTAGAATCACGTCAACCTAGTTCACAGGAAAGGGAGGACCAAGGTTTGCCCCCATCCAGGCTGTGGGAAAAAGTTCTACTTGTCCAACCACCTGCATCGCCACATGATCATCCACTCAGGTGGGCGCTCAAAGACACACGTGTTGCGTCACAGTCTCATCTTCACGAACCTCTCCAAACGTAACACAATCTGTTCACAGGGGTCAGAGATTTCATCTGCGAGACGTGTGGGAAATCGTTTAAGCGGAAGAATCACCTGGAGGTCCACAGGCGGACCCACACGGGAGAAACGCCACTCCAGTAAGTTACTAACGCTGAGAACTTATCGAATCCGTACATATCTTTACTGTAAGCTGGTTAGACTAAAGTGGCAGTCTGTGCCCTTAATATTTGGAACCAAGACAAGTTTAAAATTCATAAATACAACACGACCCATAATCATCTACATGATCCTCCTTTTCTTCCCCGTTCCTTCCTTCTTGTCTTTCTCCCCCATGTCACTTGCCAGATGTGAAATCTGTGGCTACCAGTGTCGCCAGCGTGCGTCGCTGAACTGGCACATGAAGAAGCACACGTCGGAGGCCCACTACAACTTCACCTGTGAGTTCTGCGAGAAGAGGTTCGAGAAGCTGGACAGTGTTAAATTCCACAAGCTAAAGAGCCACCCGGACAAGCAGGCTACCTGAGGTGTCACGGACACCTGGTAGATGGGAGCTAAACACGAACGGGGTCGGCCCTCGGAGACCAAAGGAAGACTTCCGGTGAAGAGATGGACTTTCCTTTGCCGTGTTTGTCTGGCCTTTAAATGTCCAGGATGATACGAACATCACCTGTGAACAAACAAGGCGGTGGATAAAGAGGGCCAGTCTGACGGCTGTGCAGGACACAAGCCGTCTCAGAGGACAGGGCCCAAACAAGGGTTTGGACATATTTGGTACAGCGAGGAAAACGTTGAATCCACTGTTGATGAATTGACCATTTGGTTAACTCCTCCCCCGAACAGCTCATAGCTTAACGACAATAAAGGCACAGCAGTTCGGACTAACTTAATTTCTACAAATTTTGAAATGGTGTGTATGTCTTCAGTAAGAGCGGTACTCCATGTATGTTGTTTTACAAAACCCAAATCACAAGAGCAAAAGAGTAAAGAATGGGTTCAACAGTGATTATCGGCTGCAAACATTAGCATGGCCAGCTAACTAGCTCCCGACATACAGTGGTAATCTGTTATTCCCTTCAATGGCAGCTGTATTTCACTGCATGACTTTATGGAGTTACAAGTTACATTGAGGAAAGAAGCCCTGTTCACAACTAGCACATCCGCTGTGTAGTAATGTGGGGGCCAGTCTGGGATGCTATCAGAGTTAAGCTAACGTTAGCAGGAATGTTTATATTCCAGCAACTCAAGCCAAACTTGTTATCCGAGATAGTGCTACATTGGCCTGCTTTCCTTAGTAAACCGGATAAACTAAAATGATCAGTGCAGATGTAGCATAAATCGAGCGGCCTGTCTTCAGTGTGCAGGATTAGCAGCTAACGTTTAGCAGAGTTACGTTGGAACAAAATAACAGTGTTAAGCGTACACGTTTCCTTATCATACTTAAAATACTATGACTAATAAGTTCTTCACTACAATGCTGTTACTTTATTTCCATGTCCTCTACATGGATCACCAGCTAGTCAGGGGGCTGACTTTTAGCTCGAGACATGTAGTTTTAGTCTCGGTCTGTTCATGAATTTGGCCATGACGGTGTTTTCAGCCAACTTTATGTAGCTTACGTTAGCTGAATTAGCTAGCTAGCGAGCGACAGCTATCATCTCAGCCGGCAAATTCGACGTTTGTTGGCTGCAAAGTAGAAGCCTCCTCTTTTGTACCTCTGTCTGAAATCAACAACCTGTTTGAAAACATTCGCTACAAATTTTAAGGGGGGAACTTATTTTCTGTTAAATGAAACTTTTTTTTATTTTTTTTGTTCTGCAGTGATGTAAGGGCACATCATTCGATATTAAATCGGTTTAAAAAGTGCAAAACACTGGCATGGACCATTAATAATGAAGTATGACCTAAATCTGATTGCTGGGTTTATCAATACACTACCAAGAAAGATTATTGATGACATACCAGTGTGGTGGGTAAATATTATCTCCATATCAATGTACTTGAAATTAGGGCTGGGAAATTGACGTCATTGAGGTTTTTAGCGTTGTGCTGCTCGTGCTGACGCAAATGGAGGTTCTTCAATTTCAGTTATTCGAAAATTGAGCATCTGTCGTGTGGGCAAGGAGCGCAGTTTTCTTTGTTTTTTTATCCTACATTTCCCTCATTATCCGTTTTCACTAT